>PISW01011087.1:0-25239 GCA_004023785.1 Mungos mungo
CCATTTTTAAAAATGGGCAAAGGACCTGAATACAAAAGGATCTGAATACAAAAAGTAGGTATACACATGGCTAATAAGCACATAGAAAGATGCTCAACATGATTAGTCACTAGGGAAATACAAATGGAAACCACAATGAGATACCACTTCACCCTCACCAGGATGGCTCCAGTCAGAGACAGATAAGCACATATTGTTGGCAAGAGCTGCAGAAATTGAAACCCTTATCTATTGCTGGTAGCATTTTAAATGCTGCAGACAGTTTGGAAAATCACAGTGACAGTCTTCAAAATGCTAAAAAGAGTTACCATCTTACCTAGCAACTATATGCCAAGGTACATATATTTCTCTTGGAGATAGATAGATGATAGATAGATAGATATCCCCAAGAAAAATTAAAAGACACCTACATAAAAATTTATACATGAATGTTCACAGCACCAATATTCACAATAGTCAAAAAATGGAAACTCAAATGTCAAGTGATGAATGGATAAATAAAATGTGGTATATCTATACAAAATTACATTACTCAGCCATAAAAAGAAATGAAGTACTAATATATTTTACAGAGTGTATGATTGATTGATTGATTTTTTAATGTTTATTTACTTTTGACAGACAGAGTGTGAGCAAGGGAAGGCAGAGAGAGAAGGAGACAGAACTGGAAGCAGGCTCCAGGCTCTGAGCTGTCAACACAGACGTGGAACTCGAACTCATGAACTGCGAGATTATAGCCTGAGCCGAGGTCGGACGCTTAACCAACTGAGCCACTCAGGCGCCTCTACAGAAGGTATGATTTATATGAAATGTTCAGAACAGGCAAATCTGTAGAGAGAGAAGGAAGATTGGTGGTTGCCTCTGGCTGGGAGCACTGGCGAAAATGCAGAGTGACTACTAGTGGGAATAGGTTCTTTGCGGGGTAACAAGAGTATCCTAAAATTGACTGTGGTGATGGTTGCACAGCTCTGAATACCCTAAAAAGCACTGAATCATATATTTTAAGGCTTAAGGGTTAATTTTACAGTATTTGAATTATATCTCAACAAATATTTTTTTAAGGGAAAGATTTAAAAAATGCTGGGTAAGCAACACAAAAGAAAAACGCTTCTCATAATCCTGTCACTACTCAGAGATAACTATTGTTAAAAATGATAATCTAAAAACCTCCAAATAGTTTCAGTTTTGTAAACAGATAGCCCCTTGCATAGTCTGATAACCCTTTTCATTTATCACCAATAACTGTCTTTATCAATAAACACGGATCCACACCGGTTATTAAAATCTGAATCCTGTAATGCTTCCACTGGAATTTATTTAAAAGGGGAAAGAAAAAAAAAAACTATTCAACACCCAATGTCAAAGTCTAAGCAGTTTGTTACATTTCAAGTGTTTACCCCCTCCCCAAATTACACACCAGGCATCTTGTCCAACATACTCTCTGGACATTTGGTACATTTTTATTCCCCTGACTGCCTGTAACTTAACATTATGTATCTGAATAGACTCCTCATAAGAACACTATTTCCATTTTGATTTCAAAATTAACAAACTTGGGCGTTTCCACACCTAGGAGACACAAAAAGCTGCTTTAAAAGTACTCAGGATAAGCGAATTTTCTGCAAAGTTATATACAAATGAAAACAGAAAAACATCAGGGGAAACTAGGGAAGGGTAAAACCAGTTTTTAATTTTAAGAGTAATGAGAAGTTCTAAAACAAGGAGACATTAATCTGAGAGATGAATTTTGTATCACATAAAGAGCCATTTTAATTCTAGATCTCCTTTTAAAAGTTTGGTCAGTCTTAGAACATTACCCACACCAACCACAGCTCATATCTGAATGAACTGGAAACAGCTTACTGGTTGAGCAGCTATGAAGTACAAAAGATGGGCTGACCAGTCCGTAAATAACGGTTCTCTCTGTAAATAACGCTTCTCAAGGAGCCTGGGTGGCCCAGTCAGTTAAGCATCCGACTTCGGCTTAGGTTGTGATCTCACGGTTCATGAGTTTGAGCCCAGCATCGGGCTCACTGCTGTCAGCGCAGAACCTGCTTCTGATCCTGCCCCCCTCTTTCTGCCCCTCCCCAGCTTGCCCTCTCTCCCTCTCTCAAATAAACAAAACAAAAACACAAGTTCTTTTTTATATATGCCAAGGACAGGGCTACAGACAACACTATCCCCGCCAAAATTGCTCTTAGCGTTGTGACAGAATAAAGTGCATAAAAACATGTTGAAACAAAACACAATAAAACTAGCAGAATGACTGGGAATGAGTTAAATGATAGCTTTATACCCAATTAAGGGCTTACCAAAAAAAAAACAAAAAAAACCCAACTCTCAAATAATAAAGACTCAAGTCAACACGGCCGTGATCTCTGGAAGGCAGGAAGGAGATGTGACTGGGGTCACGTGGAGGGTCCCCAAAGCCCTGGTTCTCTGCCTGCTGGTAGGTGAAAGGGCTCTCCTCCTATTGTTTTCTAACCACACACAGACAATAAAGTATTTTCAAGCCTGGGCTACTTCACAAGAACTATACCGAAAACAAAAACCTCCCCGGCCTCTGGTGTGCCTTCCAACCATCACCAGCCCTGCCACAGCCAGTCTCTCTCCTCTTCAGTGAAGACAAAAGAGAGTTCCTAACGGTGTGTGCTCCCCCTCTTCCTGCTTCAGGAACCCCTCTCAGCTCAAGAGCCTTACAAAGCCCACCTGGGTCTGGCCCCCCCCTTCTCTCTCCCCCACCTCCCGCCCCACTTCCACTCAGCCCTCAAATCAGGCCCCTCCTCCGTCAGGAGCTCCACAGACCCTGGGTCCCGGACTCCGGACAAGCCTTTCTCTTCTCCTGCCTGATAAGCTCCTACCCATCCTTCCAAGATCCATCTGAAAGATACACCTTTCAAGATGCACTTAGGCAACTTGTTCTGCAAGTGTCCGCAAGACGAGCAAACATTTCTAATACACTGTAACTTGATCAATGAGTGAGGTCTTGCAAGAGTAGTGCGTGACTGCCGAATGTCACATGATCGCAACTAAGCCAATGGCTCTTGAAATTCGCTTTGATATACGAGGGCTTTGGATCGCGGGCATGTTTCTGGAACAAATTATGCTCGCAAACCAAGGTTTTGCTGTACATCCAAATGCAACAGAGAAAAGAGAAAGAAAAAAAGCATATAAGGCACTAACGGATTAGTTATCATTGTTTCTGGGTGTTGGAATTAGGGTTTTAATTTTCTTTGTATAGTCTTGTGACATGTTTAGCTTCCTTTATAATAAGTGTACTTCACTTCTAGCTTTTTTAAATAGAAAACTACAACCCGTTTTTGGCTCTGATCCTGTGGGAAACATCCAATCTCACACACACACACACACACATACAGAAGAGAGGAAGGAGAGAAATACTGGAAGAGAAAAATGTTAGAAGAGAAACATTTTTATTGAGAATATGTTCTTAGTCCTGAATACTGAACCGCTGTAATAACAATCTCCTGACGCCTTCCGAAGCTCTATTTTCTGTTTTCTTTGTTAAAGAACTGTCCTTTGAAAAGACGTATTAAAAAAAAAAACGAGCAGGCGCCTGAGGCGAGCTGGAGGCCTTTTGCAACGCTGCTCCCTCCCTCCCTGTGGAGCCAGAAAGAGGCCAGTCCTGGGAGTTAAGGATTCGCAAAGAGCAATGTTTCTTCATCTGAAAAAAGTTTACTGAATTGGCTTTAAATTTAATTGTTAAAAATCCCCTTATATTTTCACAAATTAAGGTAACTTTACCTCCCTTCTGCCGGTGTTCTTTAACCATGTCGTTACACTTCACTGCTCAACTTACTTTTCAGAGAGCCGGGTAAGGCTTACCCCTTCCCGTCGGGGATGACCTTACCCCCACTAGCAGGTCATTCTGGAGGCTGCTCATTGTTACTTAACTGCTGCACTATGTTGCATCAAGAACGTTTAGCAAGCAGCCCAAGCAATTTAACCTTATTTAGAAGTGCTAACTGACGACAAAACACTTTGCATTTTTCTTTAAGATCAATGTTAGAAGGGAAAAATGAAAGCAGTAATTCACTAGACTAGATGCTGAACAGAGAAATCCAGGAGGCGAACTAGAAAACACTGAGCTGGTTGTTTTTCCTCCCTTACGCGTCTGCGTTTCTAAAAAGACAGACAAAAACCCCACCTAGAAATAAGCTAAATGCTCATCAATGGGGGAGTAGTTCAACAGACCTTCATAGGTTCAGCAAACCTATTCAGTAAGCATTCAAAGAATGAAATGGATTCTTATGTTTTGATGTGGAAAAATATCCTAGGTATAAAGTGAAAATCTGCTGGTGCAGAATACACACACAGTATGATTGCATATTTCATAAAAGATATGTACGTATATACACACCAGTCTATACACACATACCCATACACATGTGTGTGTTTGTGTCTCGTACACAAATACACATTTCTAAAAGGAAACACAAGATCCTGTTCCCCTGGGAACAGTGGGGCTGAGGCAGGAAATGAGAGAACACTTTACTTTTCATTTCATATACTTCTGTCCTTTTCCCAAGTCTTTTACCTCCGTGGGCATTACTTCTATAATTCTTTAAAAGGAGGCTCGCGGGCATGGGAGACGCCTGGGTGCTCAGTCAGGTAAGCCTCTGACTCTTGATTTCGGCTCAGGTCATGATCTCATGGTTCCTGGAATCCCTGCTTGGGATTCTCTCTCCCTCTCTCTCAGCCCCTCCCCTGCTCTCATTACCTGTGCTGGAACTATGGGCATTCTCTCTCTCTCTTAAAATAAAAAAATAAATAAGTAAACAAACATTTTAAAAATTAGACGGAGGTTCAAAATGAGTTCTGTTTTGGAAAATAAAGGCCAACACTTTTGAGGGGGGAAAAACCTCATCCTACTGTTGACTTTTCAAAAACCCCTTTCTTGGGGCGCCTGGGTGACTCAGTCTGTTAAGCATCTGACTCCTGATCTCAGCGCAGCTCTGGATCTCAGGGTCACAAGTCCAGGCCCCGCACTGGGCTCCACCCTGGGTGTGGGGCGGACTTTACAAAGATAAGTCAATAAAAATAAGCCCTAAATACATAAAAGCAGCCGTCTTAAGAGATTATTTGCACTGACGTAAATTTCATCCGCTGTAAAGAGTTTGCTGACTGGATTTGGTGCTGAGTTATCAGAATTGATCTGGCATAAGAAACAAAACAAAATTCCAGGTAACTCTGCACAAGAATCCTTTCCGGTCTAAGAAGTCTCTGGGGTATCAGAGATCCAAGCCAATTTTTGTGACTCCAACAGCGTAAAAAACACTCGGGTCTTCGGATTATGGTCAGAACCAGAAAATCCCAGTGTAACCGGGGGGGGGGGGGGGAGAACAAACCCTCAGGTCAAACTTCAGTTCTCCGGGTCAAAGGGCACGTGCAGCACAGGCCACCGTACCCGACGGGGCAGCGCCCATGGAACCGGACGTCCCTCTCTCACAAAGCCAAGCGCTTTACTTCGATCTTTGAACTTCGAACTCGTCCTAAAACCCGATCTCTTCCCCCAGGAACCCGCCGGAAGCCGCCCCGGACCCCGGAGGCTGGAGCCTTCGGGGCGCAGCTGCTCCGCAGCCGACGGTCCCCGCGCGCCACCCCCGGATCCGCAACCGGGGGCCTCGCCTCCGCGGGACCCGCATCCCCGCCCGCGAAGCGCGCCCCCGGCGACGCCGCGGCGCCTGCGCTCCGGCCCGCGCGCCCACCTGTGCCCCGAAGCATGTTGTCTCGGAGCAGGTCCCCGCTCGAGAGGTGCTTCAGCGCGAAGTGCTGGGTGATGCGCGCCGACACGGTGCCCTTGCCCGAGCCCGGCGCCCCCATGATGACCGCGCGCAGCAGCCGCGCCGACGCGCCCATGTTCGCAGGGAGCGGCCCGCGCCGCGCGCGCCCGGGAATCCGGCTCGGCTGCGGGCTCGCGGGGCTGCGCGGGGCGCCGTGCGCGGTGCGGGGCGGGCGGGCTGAGCGGGCTGGGCGGGCGCGGCGCCCGGGCGCTCCCGGAAGTGAGGCGACGGCCACCGCGCCCGCCCCCTGCCGGCCAGCGCCCGCCCCGCGGCCGCCCCGCGCCCCCTCCCGCGCGCCCCGCCCCCGCCGCGGCCGCAGCGACCCCCGCCGGCGCGCCCCTCCCCCTCCGCCGCGCCTTCCGCAGGGCTCCCGCCCCCCCCCGCTCCACCCCGGTGCCGCCCCGGCGCTCCGTCGCGCCGCTCCCGGGTCCCTAGACTGTCCGCTCCTCCCCCCAGCCCGCACCTCCCTCCCTCCTCTGCTGCCGGGCGACCGCTCCCCCCCCCACTTGCTTTCGCGCTGGTTTTTAAGGTACGTTGATGTGCGTAGAATCACAATGGGTGACCGGGGTCGTTTCCTGTTCCTGCCACTGGAGGGGACACCCGGCTGAAATTCAGTGAGGTGCTCCAAGTCGCGGCTGTGGAGGGGTGCCTCTTGTCTCCCAGGATCGCACTTTCAGATTCAAGAGTAGCTGTTGTTACTTTCGGGGGCGTCTAGAAGCGCTGGCTCCTGTACGAGCTCCATTATTTGTTTTCGGCAACGCATTGATGCTATAGGTATACCTTCAGTGCCCACTAGGCACCGGATGCGACGCCGGATGCGACACTGAGCAGCCTCGGGAATGCGCTGTTGAACAAGACAAAGTTTCTGTGCCTTGAAGTTTAAGGTTAGTGGTGGAGGCAGATCATCGCGAGGAAACAGATAAATGAACAAGATAATTTGCGACCTGTGAGATGAACAAAATGAACGCGAGGAAGTGTGGAGGAGGCTGTTTTAGATCAGGTGGTCAGTGCTTTAGGAACCGCTACTTTGAAGACACGCCGTTTGTTCTGGTAGCGGGGGGAGCCTTAAAACTGTTCAGATGTTCCAGGAATAGAAATACATGACTGACTTTTTTTTTTAAGTTTATTTATTCTTTTTAGTAATCCCCACACCCAAGGTGGGGCTTGAACTCATAATCCTGAGATCAATTGTTGCATGCTCTTTTGACTGAGTCAGCCAGGCATCCCAAGGCAGATACCTGAGTGCCTATTTCATCAGTAAGATGGGCATGGAAAGTTGGCATGGGTTGTTAAAATAAGGTGTGACCAGTACAATGCCAGCCACAGGGTAAGTGTATCTGAGCTGGGTGATCAGATTGGGGGCGGGGGGTTAATGGGTGGAAGAAGCTGCCCTTAGATGGGCGCCTGGGGGGCTCAGTTGGCTAAGCATCCTACTTTGGCTCAGGTCGTGATCTCACAGTTCATGAGTCCGAGCCCTCCATCAGCTCAGAGCCTGGAGCCTGCTTCAGATTATCCCCCCCCTTTTTCCCCTCCCACCCCACTAACATTTAAAAAAAAGAAAGAAACTGAATAGCTTATGATATTCATGATTAAGAAAGAATGAAACCAGGGGCACCTGAGTGGTTCCTTCAGCTCAGGTCATGATCTTGCGGTTCCTGAGTTCGAGAGACTGCTTGGGATTCTGTGCCTCCCTCCCTCTCTGCCCCTCTCTCGCTCTCTCTCGCTTTCAAAAATCAATAAACATTAAAAAATTTTAAAAAGAAAGAATGAAGACAAGTGACTAACACATTCAGTTCATGTCGTTAGAAGAAGGCCATCCAAATCACCCAAAGAAAGCTAAGGAAGGGATTACGTAAGGGAAAGAATGTAAACGAGAGGAGTGGAAACTTACGGAAACAGATCTGACAAAAAGGAGGAAAAGTCTGGACAAGTCCAAGTGGGGAAACACTAGAAAACCTGAGGGTGTAGAGAAGGTACTTCTAATCTCCAATGCCTGGAACGTTTGAGCTTTTAGCTGCAAAAGGGCCCTGAAAGAAAATCTTGAGGAAGTTTAGCTTAGGGGAAAAAAAAAAAAGTTTAGACAAACAAGCAGAAGAGCAGAGGAATCATCCTGTCACTGGGGAGAAAAAAAGCTGAGTGTTGTGGTCACATCCACAGGCCCCACAAAGCTGCCAACTAATTGCAGCTTTGCTAGAGTTTGTTGATTACAAATGAGTGGGTGCCAAACCGTGACAACTGTCCAGGCAGCGGGGCCTATCGGGCATTTCTCCGCATTTCTCCACATCAGGCCTTCACGGGGCCTAGTGCCTCAGGGGGTGTAAGTGGACCCGAGGCGTAGGAAGGGCCTGTGTGCCGGGCTGGCCTAGAAGTACTGCAGAAGTCAGGGTCTGGAGAAGCCTGGGAAGGACCCCTGTGGCGGGAGGCCGGGGTCACCGGCCTGGAAGAACTGAGCGGGGACGAGGCAAGCTGCGGGTGGAGCACAAGCCAGCATTACCTGCACCCCCCCCCCCAGGTGGGACATGTGTGACATTCCTCAGGCTCTCCAGGCTGCCCACGAACAAAGGAAAGGAAACAAATGGCTAACTGGTAGACATCACAGCCCTGCAGAACCCGTCTCCACCAGTTTACGAATATCTTAGTAAATTACAAGAAAAAGGCAATCTTCTCAATAGCCTAATCTCCAGAAACCTGAGTTTCCTGGAGCCCCAACATCACCCTCCCCTCCACAGTGACCTGGGAACAAAGGCAAGAAGGAAGTGGTGGGTGAAGTTAAATTTCCTTATAACCTGCAGCCCACTGGCCAGTACTGGAGGCAAATACAGAGTGTAACCTTTCCCCGGGAACCCCCTACCGTCCTAATCTTGAAGTTTTCCATGAGAGAGAACAGCCTTGGCTTGACCAGAGCAAGGCCCCCCAGTGTCCCAGGAGTCCTCTTAGCACATCAAAGTCTCTCTGGAGGCCTCCCTTTGGACTTTACCTCCCCAGCTCCATAGTACATAACCAGTCACTCGGCACAACCCCAGTGCAGCTCTTTCTGCCCATGAGTCCTGTCCCTGTGCCTTTAAAAATTTAAAAAAAAAATTTTTTTAACATTTATTCATTTTAGAGAGACAGAACACAAGCAGGGGAGGGGCAGAGAGGGAGTGAGACGCAGATTCTGAAGCAGGCTCCAGGCTCTGAACTGTCAGCACAGAGCCCGATGCGGGGCTCAATGTGGGGCTCCATCTCAGGAACCACGCGATCACAACCTGAGCCGAAGTTGGACGCTTAACCGACTGAGCCACCCAGGCGCCCCAATAAAATTACCTTTTGCACCAAAGAATTCCTTCTTGACCGTTACCTCCGAACCCCCATCCGTCCAAAACCTCATCACTGCAGCTTGTGGCCACAAGAGTGAGCCCAGGGGCGGGCGGATTAGAGAGTGGACACAGTGTGCGCCCCACCCGCCAGCTGCTAGAACAGAATTGTCATTAACTGAGATGGAGGGAGGGTTGTACGGGAAACAGGTTTGGGGGAGAATATTAAAGTTGTTTGGGGAGACGTTAACCTGGAGACGTCTTTGAGACGTCCAGTGGGAGTTGTTGATAAGGTGTACAGATTTTGAGTATATAGTGCAGGTCTGGGCTGGAGATATAAAATTTGGGAATGTTTATTTATTTAAATTTGAGAGAGAAAGAGAAAGCTTGCACGGGAAAGGCAGAGAGAGAGACAGAATCTCAAGCAGGCTCCCCGCTCAGCGAGGAGCCGGACACAGGGCTCCCTCCCTGGGATTATGACCTGACCCGAAACCGAGAGTCTGACGTTGAACTGCCTGAGCCACCCAGGCGCCCCGGGAGTCATCATTTAAATTCCCAAGATAGTATAAACTAAGGGAGTGAATTTAGATGAGAGGAGAAGGGGTCTGAAAGCTGAGTTCTGGAGCTCCCCACCTTCCATGGCTGAGGAGGAAACACTGAGAGAGCCCGAGGGGGAGACAGTTAGTGAGCCTGAGCCTGGTGTCAGCTGGCAGTCAGCCAGCTGTTTCGCGGAGGGAGTAATTAAATGAGTCAGATTCTGCTAAGGGGTAGGACTGACAAGTGCCTAAAATTATTTCTAATTACAGAAAGCAAACCTCCTATGAAAGAGATTTTTTATTTACAATGTATAGTTGAAAAAATCTGGAGATGGTTTTGCCCCCAGGTCCCATAGCTACTCAGTAACGGAATTAGTGATTTCAAAAATGCTAGATGAAGTTTACATCACACTTTCTGTCCGAGGAAACGTCAGGGAGTAGAATTCAACTTATCCAGAGCAAGAACGTCAGGGGAAAAAGGAGAGGGTCTCAACTAAAGTAGGGTTACGGACCCTACAGAGGAGGCAGAAGTCAGAAAATGTTTATTTATTTTTGAGAGATGGAGCAAGAGCAGGGGAGGAGCAGAGAGAGAGAGAGGGGGAGAGAGAGAGAGAGAGGGAGAGAGAGAGAGAAGGAGTCACAGAATCTGAAGAAGGCTGCAGGCTCTGAGCTGTCAGCACAGAGCCCACACGGGGCTCGAACTCATGAACTGTTAGAGCATGGCCTGAGTCGAAGCTGAACGCTTAACCAATTGAGCCACCCAGGTGCTCCAGAGCCATATTTTTGAAAACACTTTGCAGAAGCAACAGAAGAAGGAACCTTGGAAGATTAAATCAGCGAGAATATTCGGGAAAGCATTGAGAAAGAAGAAAATGAGGCCAGCCCGACCAGTCATTACAACATTATAGGGCCTGTACAATAAGATTATGGTACTGGGACATGAATTCCTAGATCAATAAAACAGAGTAGAAAGTAATAATTGCATCTGGAAATTAAATATGTGATGAAGGTGACATCTCAAATCAATGGAGGAAAAAGGCTTTCTTCGTAAATAGCACGGGGGTAGATAGCCAGACAGTCATATCCATTTCTCCACGCAAGGTGAATTCCAAGTGGGTCAAAGATTTGAAAAACTCTTTAAAGAAACAAAGCTATATAGTTACTAGAAGGAAGTAAGAGCGATTCCTCTCTAATCAAGGAACTGGGGAAACTTCCTGAACTCCAAATCCGGAGGCAATTAAGGAAAAGACTGAAATTTGGACTCTCCAGAACAAGAGCAACAGTGAAAGTTTTGCACCGGCCAAACACATCATAAGCAAAATAAAAAGACAAGTCAAAAACTGGGAAAGAGTATTTCCCACTTACGGAGAATTAATGTCATGTGGCTGTGCTCTGTAGGGCGAGGGGCACTCCTGGGTCACAGTCGTTGCCAATGGCCATGGTGTCAATTCTCCCACAACGTAGATTTTAAGCTGCCAAACGCACTCAACTGTAACAATGTGCCATCAGCTGGGTCACAGAATTCCCGACGATTGAACAGTCAGCACGTGTAAGCTGGCACTCAGCACATCGCCATCCTTATCCTTCCTAAGTACATGAGGGCTTCCTGAGATGGAGAAGAAAAGGAAAACCATCACCTTGTGGAAAATAGACAAGAGATACACACACAATTCACACACACACACACGAAAATAAAGGATCTTTAAATATGTGAAAAGATACGCAATCACACTTAAAGGAAAGGCAAATGAAAACTGCAGGGAGATACTATTGCCCATCTCTCAGATTGGCAGAAATCTAAAAGTTTAGACAGCAAAATGTGTTGACAAAGTAGTCCGGGAACACGCACTTTTATTTTTTGCTGGTGGGAATGCCAAAAATGGTAGCATCCAAGGGGAGGGGAATCTGGCACTGTCTAGCAAAACTGCATATGCATTTACCTGTCAGCCCAAAATCTCACTGCTCAGCATCAAGCCCGAAGATCCACTGACAAAAATACAAAAGGATACATAAGGTTACTCAGTGGCCACTATTTGTAATATCAGAAAAAGTGGAAACAACTTCAATGTTCATCCATCAAGACTTCAATGTTCATCAAATCAGTTTATGATTTCATAAACTAGGACCCATTCACGTACTAGAATTAGTACAGAGCTCTAAAAACAAATAACAAATATCTTTATGTACAGCTATAACATGATATCCAGTGAAAAAAAGCAAAGTGGCCAAACTAAGGTAATATACTACCATTTAACTAAAAGGGGAAGAGGAAATGAATATACCATATTTTAAGATTTTATCTTTTAGTAATCTCTACACCCAACAAACGTGGGACTCAAACTTACAACCCTAAGATTAAGAGTTGCATGCTCCACCAACTGAGCCACGCAGGCACCCCTACCTTATATATTTTTAAAAAGTAGATAAGGGGTGTCTGGCTTAGTCATAGAGCATGCAAATCAGGGTTATGAGTTCGAGCCCCACCTTGGGCATAGAGATTACTTAAAAAAAAAAAAGAAGAAGAAATAGAAAGATAAGATAAAAACAAAAGAACAAATTAAAGGGGCGCCTGGGTGGCTCAGTCGGTTGAACATCAGACTTCGGCTCAGGTCATGATCTCATGGTTCATGGGTTCAAGCCCCGTGTCAGGCTCTGTGCTGAGAGCTCAGAGCCTGGAGCCTGCTTCGTATTCTGTGTGTGTGTGTCTCTCTCTGCCCCTCCCCTGCTCTGCCCTGTCTCTGTCTGTCAAAGATAAATAAACATTAAGAAAATTAAAAAAAAAAATTAAAAAACAGAACAAAACCCTGATCACCTCCAGGGGAGGAGGGAATGGAACAGAGAGTTAGAGATGGAGCTCGGACTTCTCTCTGATTATGGTTTAAAGGTTTGACTTTGTTAATTACGCAACAAGATTTAATTTTTCAAAAATATTTTCAAAAGCAAGACCTATAAGTCAAGGGCAAAAATGAAACAAATGAACTTGGTTGCGTAATGACCTTATTTTGTCTATTTTTATAAACTGCTACTGCTCTTTGAATAATTTGCAAAAATATGAGTGGCTTCCTTTGCTACTGAGGTAACCCATGTTCTGAAGTTTTCTCCTGAAATTGTCTTCACCGTCTCCCAAGTCTAACTCTGGAGTTCCTTCCGGGTGACAAGTACCACAACCTGACCCGCAGGAGGTGCTTCCAAGTCTCGCTTCTCCTAGACGGAGTCACCCTCTGTCCTTTGAGACCGAACTTCTCCCATCAGAGCACGGACTTCCCTTCAGAAACAAGACACTGTGTTACTCTCCTGATTAGGCCCCTTCCCTGCTGAAGCTGTGGCCCGTCGTCTGTCCCAGGACCAAGGGATAAGGCAGTCAGACACCCGTGAGGCTCATCCTTCATGAAATTTGCGTTTCCTGCATCACAGGGTTTGTAGTTGCTAGTAGCTCAGTTCCACTCTCACAGGCTGAGGGACCTTGAACAAAATGAGTAACGTCTCTTAGCTTGAGTCCCCTCATTCCTGAAACACGGGAAAGGTAACACCGATCCTATGGGGTCGTTGTCAGATTTAAATAAGATTATGTAAGATGTCAGGCTTATACTTGGTGCTCCCTCTTGTCCCCTCTTCTCTGCTTCCCTTCCCTTATTTTCCACTTTCTTTTCATTCCATTTTCTCTCCAAGTCCTTCTTTCATAAAATGAATGAGACTGGGCAACTTCGAAGATTCTTTTCAAACCCTGAGATCCTTAGAAACACTGATGAGGTGCATTGCATTTAGATTGGGGTTTGACTGTTAAGGATTAGAAATCCAAAAACGGGCATGGTAGAAATGTGAGTTAGAGGCCAGTAGCGATTTTAACCAAAGAGGAATTTAGGATCTAATACAAGGGAAGGAGTTACTGGGTGGAACTATTTTAGGGTCTTAGTCATATTAGAAATTCTGAAGATTTAAGGACACCAGAGTGGCTCAGTTGGTTAAGCGTTCGACTTCAGGTCAGTGTCATGAATTCGTGGTCCATGAGTTCAAGCCCTGCATTGGGCTCTGTGCCGACAACTCTGAGCTTGGAGCCTGCTTCAGATTCTGTGTCTCCCTCTCTTTCTGCCCCACCTCCACTCATGCTCTGTCTCTGTCTCTCAAAAATGAATAAATGTTAAAAAAAAAATTAAAAAGAAAAGAAATTCTGAAGATTTGTCCAAATGAGGGGAGGAAATAGAGAAGTGAGTGAAGGAGGTAGGGAAAAAGAAAAATTGGAAAGTAAAGAGAGGTTAAAATGAAGTCAGATCACAGCAAGTGTTGGTGAAGATGTGGAGGATTCAGGATTCTTACGCACTTCCGGTGGGAATGTAAAATGGTGCAGTAATTTTAGAACAATCTGGCAGTTTCTCAACTAAACATAGTGGTACCATATAACCCAATTCCACTGCTAGGTATATATACCCGAGGGAACTGAAAACTTACGTCTACACAAAACTTGTACATGAGTGTTTATAGCAACACCGTTCATAATAGCCCAAAGGCGGAAGCAACTCACACCTCCTTCACCAGGTGAATGGGTAAACAGAATGCAATGTATTCATACAATGGAATTTTATTTTTCCAGTGAAGACGTACAGATGGCCAACAGGAATATGAAAAGATGCCCAACATCATTAGTTATCAGGGGAGTGCAAATCAAAGCCACAGTGAGATACTACCCCATACCTCTTAGACTGGCTATAAGGTAAATGGCTAAGGACCAGAAATAACAAACGTTGGCGGGGATGTGGAGAAAAGGGAGCCCTTGTGTCTTATTGGTGGGAATGTAAACTGGCGCAGTCACTCTGGAAACCACTATGGAGTCTTCTCAAAATATTAAAAAATAGAACTGCTATACGATCTAGCAACTCCACATTTGGGTATTGGTCAGAAGAAAACAGAAACACTAATTCAAAAGGATACATGTGCTCTCATTTTCACTGAAGCATTAGTTGCAATAGGCAGAATATGGACACAACCTAAGTGTCCGCTGATGGAGGAGTGGATAAAGAAATTGTGGAATGTGGAATGTGGTATATACAAAGACATGTTACTCAGCCATCACAAAGAATGAGTTCTTTCCACTTACTACAACCCTGATGGACCTTGAGGGCATTATGCTCAGTGAAATAAGTCAGATAAATACCATTCGCTCTCTCTTCTATGTGGAATCCCAAACATCAACAAGCCAAGCCCATAGATACAGAGAACAGACTGGTGATAGTTGCCAAGGCTAGGGTGGGGAGAGGGAGAAATGAGAGATGGGGGTCAAAAGGTTAAAAAGAAGAAAAGGAAAGAAAAAGAGAGGACGTTGCCTCCTGATTAAACAACAAAACCCCCAAAACAAAAAATACCCTTCAAAGTGAGGTGTCCTGGTAAACTCCAGTGTGGCCCATCCGTATGACAAAATGCCACTTAGCGGCATTCAGAAGGAGGGAGAAGAAAACAGAAGGAGGAAACTGATACTGGAATTTTCCAAGATGTAAACAAAGTTAATTAATTTTTTTAAATAAAAAAAAATCTATTGGGGTGATACAACTCCAAGATATTAGCAATTCCTATGCATGTAAGACGTGGGGAAGTGTTAAAATGAGAAACTGTAGGAGATCTCTAGATAGATAGATAGATATGTTCTTTCCATTCACATGTGAAATATTTACAGTGACCATGTTCTGAGTCGCAGCAGGATTCAACAAGATACCGAAGAGCCAATAGCTTACAAAACAAACAAGCCTAAAGCTAACATCATACTTACTGGTGAATATATTCTTCCAAATGTAAGGAGCAGGACAAAGATGTCTATCCTCATCATGTCTGTTTCACCTTGTTCTGGAGGTGCTGGCCAGTGCAGTAAGCCAGGAAGACTGGAAAGGAAGAAACACAACTGTCTCGTTCACAAATGAGGTTGAATGTAGAAAATCCTAGGGAATCTACAAAAAAGCTACTAGATGTTTCTGCCCTTCCCCCACTCACGCTCACGCTCGCTCTCTCTCTTTCTCTCTCTCTGTCTCTCTCAGAAAATGAATAAACATTAAAAAAACTTTTTTAAGCCACTAGAACTAATGAGTTCTAGTTGCAAGATTCAAACACAGAGAAACAGTAGTATTTCTATACACTAGCAACAGACAATTACGAATGAAAAGTTTTTGCAATCACGAAGAATGAAATCTTGCCATTTGCAACAACGTGGATGAAAGCAGAGGGTCCTATGCTAAGCCAAAGTAATCAGAGAAAGACAAATATCGTATGACTTCACTCATATGTGGAATTTAAGATACAAAACAGATGAATGTAAGGAAGGGGAACCAACAATAATATAAAAACAGGGCGGGGGACAAAACGTAAGAGACTCTTAGATTCAGAGAACAAAGAGTTGCTGGAGGTTTGGGGGGGGATGGGCTAAATGGGCAGGGGCATTAAAGAGGACACTTGTTGGGATGAGCACTGGGTGTTATATATAGGGGAGGAATCACTAGAATCTACTCCTGAAATCATTATTGTATATGCTGACTAACTGGGATGTAAGTTAAAATAAATAATAATAAAATCAAATAAGTTTTTAAAATGCCATTTGAAATAATTTGTTTTAAATATTTATTTGTTTTGGGGAGAGCGCAAGGGGAGGAGGGAAGAGAGGTGGACAGAGGATCCAAAGCAGGCTCTGCACTGACAGGCTGACGGCAGCGAGCCCGATGTGGGGGTCAAACTCATGAACCCCAAGATCATGACCTGAGTCGAAGTCCAGTGCTCAATGGGCTGAGCCACTCAGGTGCCCCTGTAGTAACATTAAAATAAATATTAGGGGTAAATCTAACAAATTGAAGGCAAAGACTGAATACTGAACATTACAAAATATTTCCAAGAAAAATTATAGAAGACTTAAATGGTTAGACATCCTCTCTCCATTCTCCCCCAAATCATCTATAGATTTAACATAGTCTCAGTCACAATGTCAGTAGGTTTTTTATTATTTAATAGAGACTGATGGACTGATTCTAAAATTTGTAGAGAAATGCAAAAAATCCAGATCAGCCAAAACAACCTTAAGAAAGAAAACAGAAATGGAGAACTTTACGCAATTTCAAGATTTACTGTAAGGCTACAGTAATTAAGACAGTGTAGTGTTCACATAAAGTCAGGCAGATGGACAGGACAGAATATGCAGTCCAAAAATAGACTTCCGTATAATAACGTCAACTCATTTTTGACAAAGAAGAAAAGGATAGTCTTCTTAACAGTGTTGCTAGAGGGGAAACCGGGTGGTTCAGTTAGTAGAGCACGTGACTCTTGATCTTGGGGTTGTGAGTTTGAGCTTTATGTTGGGTGTAGAGATTACTTAAGAAATAATAATGTTGTTAGAATAATAGGGTATTCTTGTGGAAAGACAAACTCAATTCCTACCTCACATCATATGCCATAATTAATTCAAAATGGATCATACACCTCAAAAGTTAAAAATTATAAAACTTCGGGGCACATAGGTAGCTCAGTCGGTTAAGCATCTGGCTCCTGATTTCAGCTCATGTCATGATCTCACAGTTTGTGGGTTTGAGCTCCCTTCGGGCTCTGTATTGGCAGGCAGAGCCTGCTTGGGATTCTCGGATTCTCTCTCTCTCCCTCTCTCTCTGCCCCTCCCCTGCTTGTGTGCTCTGTCTCTGTCTCTCTCAAAATAAATAAGTAAACCTGAAAAAAAATTATAAAACTTCTGAAAGAAAAACAGGAGAAAATCATTGTCATTTTTGTTTAGGTAAAGATTTTTTAGGAAACAAAAAAAAACACATGAGCCATAACAGGAAAATCTTATAAACTGGACTTTATTAAAAATAAAAACTTAGTGGGGTGCCTGGGTGGCTCGGTTGAGCACCCAACTTCAGCTCAGGTCGCCATCTCACAGTCTATGGGTTTAAGCCCCACATCGAGCTCTGTGCTGACAGCTCAGAGCCTAGAGCCTGCTTTGGACTCTGTGTCTCCCTCTCTGTCTTCCCTTCCCCAACTCACACACATGTCTCTCTCTTTCTCTCTCTCTCTCTCTCTCTCTCTCAAAAATAAACAAACATAAATAAATAAATGAAAAATAAAAACAGTGCTTAGAAAATACGAAGGCAAGACCGCCTGGGAGAAAATCTTTGCAAAGCGTATACTGAATGAAATGCTTGTATCTGGATAAAGACCCCTTAACACCTCAATAATAATAACAAAACACACAATCTGATAACAAAATAGGCATGAAATGTGAATACTTCATCAAAGAAGACATATGATTAACATGTAGGTATTTGAAATAAGTAGGATTTAAAATCGCTGATCATCAGGAAAACGTCGGGGTGCCTGGATGGCTCAGTTGGTTAAGCACTGGACTCTTGATTTCGGCTCAGGCCAAGACCCCAGGATGGTAGATTGAGCCCTGCTTAGCATGGAGCCTGCTTGAGGATATCTCTCTCTCTCTGTCTCTGTCTCTCTCCCTCTGCCCCCTTCTCCCACTCGATCTCTCGCTCTCTTTCAAAAAAAATTTTAAAAAGAAAAGGAAAATGTAAACCAGTACCATAACTAGATACCAGTATATACCACCAGGATAGCTAAAATTAAAACAAACAAAACCAACACGAAAGCCTCGCCGGGTAACACCGAGCATCCATGAGGCTGTGAGGCAGCTGCAGCCGATGTCAACACAAATGATCCAGCGACTCTGGAAAACAGTTTGGCGATTTCTTAGAAAGTTACCAGAAAGCCAAGCAACCAATTCTTTTGTAGTTCGTAAGCGTGACGATGGGTGTTCACGCCGCTGTGTGACATGTGCCATTGTAAACCTTGTCACGACGTAGCATATTCCCCATCTGGTGTTAAGAAAAACAAACAAACCAACAACAACAACAACAACAACAAAAGCAATTCTCTCCCAAGGTGTTTACCCAAGAGAAATGCAAACATATATCCTGTATTAGTCTGCTCCAGGGGCCACAACGAAATGCCATAGACTGAGCGGCTTGCATTTTTGTTTTCTCTCGGCTCTGGAGGCTGGGAGGCCAAGATCAAGGACATCCGGATTTGTGTCCGGTGCGAGCCCTCCTCGGGGCGTGCACACGGCCACTTTCTTACCCTCTCCTCACATGACCTCTGTTCTCCGAGTGTGGGTCATCCTAATGCTAATGCGTGAGATGTGTTCATTTGTTTTTTCACTTTTCTGTTTCATTTGAAAAAGCCACAATGAACCTATATAGTTTTTATCCTCCCAATCGTGTTGAGAATAAAACAAATCCAATTTAACATAACTTCACTTTATTTATTTTAGAGAGAGAGTGTGTGTGAGCAGGGGAGAGGGGCAGAGAGAGAGAATCTTAAGCAGGCTCCACACTTGGCTCTGAACCTGACACGGGGCTTGATCCCAGGACCCTGGGAGCATGACCTGGGCTGAAGTCAAGAGTCACATGCTCAACCTACTGAGCCACCCAGGCACCCCCATAACTTCACTTAAAAAAACCAATAAGGGCAGTGGATTTTTCCTCAGCCTAATTTTTTCAGCTTTATTGAGTTATAATTGATAACATCACCTTTTTATTATTCATATGGATTCATTTTTTGTTTGCTTGTTTCAATTAGTATTTATGGAAGGTCAGACATGGTTTTAGGAATATAGCAATGAGGGGCGCCTGGGGGCTCAGTCAGTTAAGCATCCAGCTTCAGCTCAGGTAATGATCTCACGGTTCGTGGGTTCGAGCCCCGCGTCGGGCTCTGTGCTGACCGTTCAGAGCCTGGAGCCTGCTTCAGTTTCTGTATCTCCCTCTCTCTCTGACCCTCCCCTGCTCACGCTCTCTCTCTCTCTCAAAAAAAAAACCAAACATTAAAAAAAAGGACTATAGCAGTGAACACAGCAAAGCCCCTGCGCTCTGGCGTATTCCTTCTGGAAAGAAGAGGGTAGTGATGATGACTGCTGTGAAACAACAAAAACAAACAGTAATAGTATAATAATAATAGTAATAAAAGGACAATTTTAATCTGTGAACAATTCTTTTAAATTATCAATATCTCTTTTCAGTCAATATTTGCAACCTCGGCCTCATCCAACATTCCCTTCAGAAGAATGAGGTGCCCAGTACAAAAGGTGAGTCCTAGGCCTGGTTCTAGACTGGGCAAGTGCGGAGCCTCCCTGGGCCTCCCTCTGCTCCGGGAGCGGGGATCACACGGCCTCAGAGCGGGCGGAGGCTCTGCGTGAAGCCGGAGCCCTTCCTCATCGTGTGAATGTCAGCCTCTGCCTACAAGTCCTCACTCTAGGCAAGTCGTTTTATTGGAAGTGGAAATCCTCTTTCTTCTTTTAATCTCCCCACCCCCAATCTTTGGCTCAAGATTTTAAAGATTGCTATTAAAAGACAAATATGTTAGCACATTAAGATACTATCAGGAAGCAGATACGTTTTAAAAAGTTAATTACTCAAATTAGCCCCGTGGATGGAGCTGGGACGCCGTGGGGCGCCCTGAGGATCTGCACGTAATGGGAAGGGTTTCAGGAACAACCTGGTTCTGCGCTCTTGGTGCTTAAAACAAAAACAAAAGAAAAGGGCCCTTGGGGCAAACGCTGCCCTCGCAGTCTGGCGTTGGGTTTGCCAGTCGCTGTCCGGAGAACAGCGCAGAATACGGCACGAGCAGGTGAAGACGATTTATTTCTCAGCAAGTGCTAATTGACGAGCAACGAAGGAGCAAGGTGAACTCTGCTGGGACTTAATCTGCCCTCAACAGCGGAGCAGTGAGGAGCAGAGCCCCGCAGGGGGGGGGGGGGGTAGGAAATGATCAGGGCTGGGCGCCCGGCTGGCTCAGTCCTGAAGCGTCTGACTTGCGCGCAGGTCTTGATCTCGCAGTTTGTGAGTTCGAGCCCCGCGTTGGGCCCTGTGCTGACAGCTCAGACCCTGCTTGGGATTCTCTCTGCCCTTCTGCTCTCTCGCTCTCTCTCCTTCTCAAAATAGGGGAAATAAACTTTAAAAGAAAGAAAAGAAATGATGAGGGCTTAGGTGGAGGATTCTATGACTCAGACTGCAGTCAAACCCGAGACTCCCCACTCGGGTGAAGGCTGCCCTGCGGCTGTGTGGCAGTCCCCAGACTCACAGAAGGAGGGGGCGTTTCTGTGACTCTTCCTGCTCCCCCAGGCCCCCCAGGGAGCTCCTGGTGCTAGGGCCTATTGTTTATACTTCATTTTACAGTTTTTAAACATTTTTAATGTTTATTTATTTTTGAGAGAGAGAGAGAGTCGGGGACGGGCAGAGAGAGAGGGAGACACAGAATCTGAAGCAGCTCCAGGCTCTGAGCTGTCAGCACAGAGCCCCACACGGGACTTGAACTCATGAACCGTGAGATCGTGACCTGGGCTGAAGTCGATGCTTAACCGACTGAGCCACCCATGTGCCCCACAGTTTTTAAAATATATGTGTGCTTTTTATTTTTATTTTTATTTTTTTAATGTTTTATTTATTTTTGATACAGAGAGAGACAGAGCATGAGAGGGGGAGGGGCAGAGAGAGAAGGAGACACAGAACCGGAAGCAGGCTCCAGGCTCTGAGCTAGCTGTCAGCACAGAGCCCGACGCGGAGCTCGAACCCAGGAACGTGAGATCTGACCTGAGCCGAAGTTGGAGGCTTAACCGACTGAGCCACCCAGGCGCCCCTATATTTTTAAAAACTTTTTATTTTTTACGTTATCTCCACCCTCACCGTGGGCTCCAATGCATGACCTTGAGATCAAGAGTCTCAGGCTTCTAACCCACTGAGCCTGCCAGGGGCCTCTCATATTCCAGCTCTGAGAGCATGTTTTCGATTTATCGTTACGACCACTGGGTAATGACTGGGGGCCGGTCCTATCCTCCCCATTTTACAGACAGAAAACTGAGAGGCAGCCAGTTAAGTGATTTACTCAATGTCAGACACGCAGGCAGCAGAACTTTTTGTGGTTTTTCTTGACTCTTGACTCAGTGCTCTCTCCGCTCTGCTGTCTGGACTGAAGCAGGTTATCAGGCACAACTGAGGGATGCACAAAGGCCCAAGAGCTCCCAGAAGAAGGGAAAGAAGACCCGCTCGCTCCTGTGGGTCCTTCCGCACAGTGAAAGGTCTTGGAGACGCTGCTGCTCTTCGGACACTTGGAGGTCAAGTTGGGCCCACTTCTGTGTTTCAAGCACGTAAGTAAACGTTTTGTTGGGTCACTCTGTGGTCGGGGCCATGAGCTGAGCTTGGCCAAGGGGAAGGAAGGGTGTAAGCAGAAGCGGGTTGGCCACCTGCCACTTTTCTGGCTCAGCACCTCTCTTCTAATGGACCTAAAGGCACCCAAAATTACCTCTCAGCAACTACAAGTTGGGAAATCTCTATAATGATTGCTTTTTTTTTTTTTAACGTTTATTTTTGAGAAAGAGTCTGAGTGCGAGCTGGGGAGGGGCAGACGGAGAGGGAGACACAGAATCGGAAGCAGGCTCCGGGCCCTGAGCTGTCAGCACAGAGCCCGACGTGGGGCTCGAACTCATAGGACATGAAATCATGAGCTGAAGTCGGACACATAACTGACTGAGCCACCCAGGTGCCCCAGTGATTGCTCGTACGAAAGGTGAGAAGGTCTGGTGTCCTGTCAGAGACCTAGAGTGCCCGGGCCCCTCGTGCTGTGTAGTTCGAGCGGCCTGGTGTGGAGACATCAGAGTCTCTGAATACGTGTTAAAAATTTGGCCAGGAAAGGTTTCCTAGATCAGTGGATTGACTCTGTAATGAAAGCATTCATATCTCAGTGACACATATCACTTCTTGCTCACGAGCCTGGGGGTTGGCTGCCCTCCCCTCCCCCAGTTGAGGCTGCGGGTCCCGCCAGGCCTGCTCCCTGGCGTTCGTTGCTCCAGAACAAGTGGCCAGCACGGTCGTGGCTGGTGAATTGCAGATGCCCAGAAGAGCAAGCCGAACCCACGGGCCTATTTAAGCCTCTGCTTGTGTCACAGCGTCACTGACACTGCACTGGTCGTGGATGCCTGACAGGGGAATGCACTCTGTGCCAGTGGGAGGCGCCTCAGAGTCATTCAGCAAAGGACATGGATGTATAATTCTGAGAGACCGAAGCATTGGGAGCAATGGCCCAATGTGCCGCAGCCGGCTAGTAAGCTGGCCATAAATAATAGCTAACATCGACCGAGTCTTAAAACGTGGGAGGCACTTTTGTTAAGCACCTAGCATGTGTTAATCCATTGAATCATCACAACAACCCTGTGAGGTACATACTGTTAGGATCCCTCTCTTACAACTGAAACACAGCAAAGGCAGTGGGTTAAGGAAGAATTAAGATCACACCAGAAGTGGTAGAGGAGGGCAGTGACAGTTACACTAGAAAGGAATGCTGTTCATGTCCTCCCTTCTTTTGGTGTCTCTCCTATTCTTTTCCGACCCTCCCCAGCCTGGTCCCTCTCTCTCTGTGTGCTTTGTCTTTGGAAAGGCTGACATCGGGTCTCCCAACCCAGAACACTTAGTGTCATCCTTGGGCTCGCTCACTACTCCTGCCCAGTCTCTCTGTCCTTCGCTCCTTCCGTGTTTGCTCCTCCTCTTGCCCCCGTGCTAATGTCTCCATCCAGAGATCTGCCACTTCTTCCCCAATGCGTCCCTCTCTTTATCCTGCCCCCTTAAGGCATTGCTGCCAGAGGGATTTGCCTATCGTGCAGATCTGGCCCAGTCATTCTCCTGCTTGGAAAGTTCCCGCATTCCCCAGACCTTTTAGGATACAGTTAGCATTCAGTTTTCCAGGCCCTTCCTTTCTGAGCCTCCACCACACTTTTCTCCAGCATCCCGTATAACCCGTGTGCACGTTCATGTCTTCTTGCCTTTGTGGGTGACGCTCTACCCTCTGCATCCTCTGCTCCCCCTCCATCTTGTCAACTTCTCTTTGTCCAGAGTCTTACCTTCTGGGAAGCCTACCCCACTCTATTCTCCATTCTGGTTAGAGATCCCTTCTCTGTGTCCCCGGCCCACTCTGTCCACACGTTGTGGCATTGCCCAGATTACATCGTAATAATGGATTCCACTGTCTGCTTCTCGAGCATTACTTTTTCTCAACATGTGATTTGTGGACTCCCTGTTTCAGAATCAGCTGGGAAGCTTGTTTAAAACATAGGCTCCTGGAATCTGCCTTAGACCCACCAATTCAGAATTATTGCAGGACAAAGCCTAAGAGTCTTCATTTAAAAAAAAATCCTTGAGAAGATTCTGACTTGGGCCAAGTCTAACCCCAACTCTAGATAGGAGAGTGGCCATGCTTTCTTGGACCTCTCTCACCTAGCATTGTGCGTGGGGCAAAGTAAGCACCCAGCGAATGTGTTGTGGATGAATGAGTGAAATGAGCTGCTCAGGTCTTGGTACAGGAGCGACGTGCAGGGTGAACACTCAGCTGCTGCGATTCCAGGTGCCAGCAGATGGCGCTGTGTCTACATAAACGCGCTCTCGTTGAGTGGGCGGAGGAAGATGGGAAGTTTTGTTTTACTGGAAACCGAGCCTCAAATGCTGCATAATTGAATTTGTTATATATTTTTTTCCTGCCCAATTTGCCTACTATTGTCCCACTTGCACGAATAAATTGATTTCTGACGGGATGAAGACTTGGCCAAGAAAAGGGGAGAGATGCTGGTCACAGAGGAGATCTGAGTGGGCAGTGAAGATAAGGATGTTCGTAATTACCCTCATTTTCAGACTCCGTGATGGAAAGCTGCTCCTAGCCAGAGCACTAAGCGTTGTCAAATTACCCGAAGCATTCAAAAGAATATGCCATTTCAGCGAGTGGGTGGGGCCATCCTGTAATTTCTGTTAGTCATCCGCTGTTTTCTTCATGGACTGTCAGATGCCAGTATGATGAACCTTTTAAAATAATTTCCCTCATCGTCCAAAGTCTGAAAGCCCGAGTCTTGCTCCTGGGCTGAGCACTTTGCTCTCTTGAAAGCCAGGGGCCCCATAGACCCTTCCTCCCCCTGCCAGCCTCCCTCTCACCCCACCCCCCTGGACATCCATGTGCACAAAGCTGATAGGGCTGGCATGGGGCCGGGGAGGCTATCGGGCCAGGCCGGAGCTGGGCTGGGCTGGTTTCCCCTGAAGGGACTGGGGGTGGGGCTCGCTGCCTTCCCGGCTCTGGGCAGACAGGAGAAGGAGAGAGAGCACACAGGAGTAAGGCTCAGTACTACTGGGAAGGCACAGTTTAAAGGGATCACACAAACTAAGGACAATAACCACCAAGTAGAAATAACTACCAAGTTCTCAAAGACCCCGTATAAACTAGACGGAAGTGCTTCAATGGAATGAGAGAAAATACAGTTCTCCCTTTCCTTTTCCTTTTTTTTTTTTAAATTTAATTCCTTGAACAGTCAAGTTCAAAAGTCATAAGGCGGGACGCCAGTCAAGGTTAGGACTTGCTCCTGATCACAACAGGAGGTGGAGGCATCCTTCCAGCTCCCCCATATGGGTCTGCCAGTCCTCAGGATGAGGGGTCGACCCACAGCTCCCTCTGGATGGAGTCAGCGGCCGGGAGGCTTGGGAGAGCCAAGCAGGGGGACGTTGGGTGGCAAATGCTCCCGTCTTTGAGACGAAGCGTGGGCGGGGGGCAGCTCTTGGCGTG
>PISW01011087.1:25339-43760 GCA_004023785.1 Mungos mungo
GGGGGGGGGGGGGGGGGGGGGGGGGGCAAGTACCCAGCTAGGAGTGGGCTCCGCAGGCCACACAGCCAGGGACGCAGGGACACAGATCTGGTTCAGCTTGTCCAGGGAGGGCCGCTGGGAAGGGAGCAGGGAGCCGTCCAGCCAGAGGCCCTACACCCAGGGGACAGGCCCTGCCTCACAATGATACCGGGCTTCAGTCTCGGGATGGCTGTGACCAGCGAGAGGATGACTCTGCCTCTCTCGGTTCGGTTCGTAGCAAGTACAGTGCGCCCTCCAAATCAGAGAGAGGCAGATCTAGGTTCTGTTGATTGACAGGAACTTGGGGGGGGGGGGAATACTTCCCCTGAGAAGGGATCCCAGGCTTGAAAGGATGGAGGGAGGAGTCCCCCTTCTTTCTATTCCACAGATAGTCTAAAGAGGGTGCCAGAAAGGGGCACCTGGGTTTAGCATCTGATTCTTGATGGCAGGTCAGGTCATGATCTCACCGTGGTGAGATCGAGCCCCACACTGGGCTCTGAGCTGAGCACTGAGCCTGCTTGGGATTTTCCTCTTTCAATCTCTCTCTCTCTCTCTCTCTCTCTCTCTCTCTGAGCCCCTCCCCCGTATGCATGCATTCTCTCCCTCTGTCTTAAAAAGAAAGAGGGCACAGGGGTGCCTCGGTGGCTTAGTTGGTTAAACAATCAACTCTTGATTTTGGCTCAGGTCATGATCTCACAGTTTGTGAGTTTGAGCCCCGCGTCTGTCAGCGCAGGGCCTGCTTGGTAGTCTCATGCTCGCTCGCTCGCTCTCTCAAAAAATAAACTAAAAAAAATTAAAAGAAATTTTAATTTACTAGATGGGGGATCTTCAGTCTAACACTCCCAACTGAGCTATTTTGGGTGCTTAGGCGGGGCGCTCTGCTTCTCCTGCTCGCACCAGGGATGCATTGTGAGCAGGTACTGCTGGGAAAGAATTGTGGCCAGGTTCTTCCTCCCCTGGAGGCCGTAGAAGATAACTTCAGACCAAGGTCAAAGCCCTTCTGGGCTGGATCCCCAGCTAGGATGAGGATTGTTCAGCTACTGGATGTCCAAAGGATTGGATTTTCTCTGGGTTGTTCAACTGGGTTGGAGGGGAGGGTCCTGGGAACCTGTCCCTGGTGCATGTTACTGTAATGATTCTGGGGCTGGTTTTTCTTCCTTCTTACTTAGCTGGTTAGATCCAATATGAACTGTTGCTTTCAATTCCCAGATCTACTTTTGTCTCAGATTCCTCATCTCAGAACTGTCACTACCATCTACCCAATTGTTTAAACCAGAAAGCTGGGGGCGCTTGGGTGGCTCAGTTGGTTGAGTATCTGACTCTGGATTTTGGCTCAGGTCATGATCTCACAGCTTGTGGGATGGAGCCCTGCATCAGGCTCTGAACTGACAGTGCAGAGTCTGCTTGGGATTCTCTCTACCTCTCTCTCTCTGCCCCTCCCCTGCCTGTGCGCGCTCTCTCTCTCTCTCTCTCACTCTCTCACTCAATAAATAAACAAACCAGAAAGCTGGACATGATCTTTGATTCAGCCCTTCCCCTCCCCCGTTGTGTCCTCTGTCGTCACTGCCCCCACATTCATCCAAACCGTCACGGGGTCAGCTGCCCAACAGCAGGAGCCTCTCTACTGGTCTCCCCTCCTCCCGTCTCACTCCCCGCCCCCTGCCAACCTGCACATCGCCCGGCAGCCTCTCGCCCGCCATGGTTCTCGGGCGCAGCACCCTGGTTATCTCCTGCAGGCGCTAGGCACAAGTTATATGTTTGTTTTGTTGTTCATTTGTTGTCTGCCCACCCCTCCCCCAGCCCACTAGCCTGCGGCACACGGGGCAGGGAAGCGTGTCTGTTTAGTGTGTCATCGTGTCCTTCCTTCCAGCACAGTGCCTGGCACAGAGGAGATAATAGTTTTCAGATGAATGGCATGAGGCCAAAGAGTTTAGATTTGCAAGGAGGAGTTTCACACACGTTAGAAAAAGGACCGATAAAACAGAAATACATGTTAGCACGTCAGAGGGAATGATGGCCAGCTGGACAGACATTGATGCAGCCTCCTTGCTAACAGCCTCCCGGCTGACGGGGCCTCCAGTGATGCCACCAGAGGCACGAGGAAGGGATGGGGTCCTAGACAGAGTTTAAAGGACCGATTCCTATCTTCCTGCATCAGTAGGGAAGGAGAGAGACGATGTTGTAACTCTGGTGAGCCAGCGAAGTAGTGTTACTTCACCTCTTTGAAAAAATAAGAGCATAGCTAGACAAACCCTCAGATTTGAGTGAAAGATGAGCTGTTTTTAGCCACGTTGGGTTTGAAATGACTAAATCTTTCCTGGGGGCCACGAGGAGAACAGCTAAACTTCTTTGACAATTTGGTCATTCATGAAATAGTCATAAGGCTTATTATGCTTGATTTCCTTATATGCAAAGTCAAGGATTTGAAATAAATTCTATAATTCTAGAAAAAAGGAGAGACTTAAAGCCTCAAACTTCTACACCCTGCTACATTTTAAGGATATAGCCAAGTAGTTTGGAACTATTTTGTTACATTAAACATGACCACTCATTGATTATCTATTGAGTATGCAATGATTTTATTGTATGAGTACCTGTCATAACTAATTAGTTGCAACTTATGTGTATTTTTCCATGTTTTTCAAATTTTCTATGACAGCACGTGGTAGTTTTATAAATCAGGGGAAAAATGGGATACTTTTTAAAAAGCAAAAATATAAAGACTCACTGTGTCCATTTCTGAATGAATAGCTTTGGGGTAAGCACTTGCCTTGACACCCCAAACATATGTAAGCACAGAAGTTACTAAATGTTCCCAGAAATCACTAGAAATTTCCCTCCAAGAAGCACACACATGTTGATGTTTCTGGGAATCCTTTGCAGCTGGTTTCCCTCCTCTGGTTTCAGACTGCTTCGTCTCAGAAATCCCTGGGCTGGAATCATACAGTAGCCCCATTGTTTCAATAATCCTCCCTTAAGGCAAAATGCAGGGGTTTGTCCCTTTTTTGTTATTAGATTCCCAGGCCTAACTATTAGCTATTCTTCTCGATGTGGTTTTGATCTCTTGGAGGATCTTCACATCAAAAGTGTCGCTTAGGGTTTTGTTTCACTGTGGGAAGGCTTCCATTCGAGCAGCTAGCAGCAAGGGGAGGTAGCTGGGGTGAGTGAGGCAGCATGGGCAGGGGGAGAGGAGTGGAGAGCATCGCATGCCAGGTTCATAGTCCTCTTGGTTGTTAGACTGAAGAATGGCCCAGAGGTGGGTAACTGGGAAAGAATCATCTGGAAATAATGACATTGAGGATGCGTGCAAAAACCTTCTCGTATTTCACTATGAGAAGAAGGGAATACATTGGGACCTGGAGCAAGAGGGGTTAAGTTTAATCACAGAAATAATGCATCACAGTAAGAGGAAGAATGACAGCAACCGATATTGAAGGAACTTTTACATAATGAAAGTTGTCGAGAACTGGAGCAGTCTGCCTCATGTGACAGCTGTATGCCCGTGGCAATTCTCAAGACGATTCTGGAGGACCGTCCTCTGGGAATGGTGCAGGAAGGCTGTGTGCTGGACAGAGCATTGGACTTTATTCGTCACTCAGGCTGCATGTCCATGGTGGATTGCCTACTGCGTCCTATTTGTCCTCACTCTAAAACCCAGGCTAATGGAACATTTACTAACTGAAAAAAATGCCAGTCACCATGGAAAAGGGAAAGAGGAGCTTCAGTTTGAAAGTAATTTCTGCTCACGTTTCACTGGCCAAAGCGATATGCATGGTCACACCTAAAATCAGGTGGGCAGGGACATGCATGTGCCTTTTTGAACTGGAAGTACCAGGATGAACTCAGTACATCTTATCTTCTTAAAAAAGAAAAAAAAAGTATTTTCTAGCTCTTTCTTCCGCGAAAGCCTAGAAATAAAAACAGAGTAGCTAAGAGTGCCTCTAACTCCCACTTCCCACTAAAAGAAATCAAGCTTCTTGGAATAATGGCTGATTCCAGGTTAGGCACCAGAAATATACAGGTTGAGCCTAGAACATCATGTCATCCAAGAAAGCAAGAAATTTATGAGGGAAGACTTGAGTCATGCAAAAAGGCTCAGTGACCAAGTTGAAGAGTCTCTTCCTAGAGAGAGGAGATGCCTGGAACAGTTTTAAGAATACAAAGTGAGGTGGATTGAAACACATCAAATGTGCTTGAATTCATGAGCTCATATCCTTGCAAATCCCCCAATGGACACTTTTGCAGAACTTGTTCTTCTGAAAACTGGCAGATAAAGGCAAAGGAACAGAGATCTTCTCTTTCCTCTATGAACTGCACCTTCAGTAACCAAATAGGTTATTATTAGAGAAATCTTCTCTTTATGCGAGTTTTCCAGTAAATATATGAAGAAGAAATCACTGAACAAGAACATGACTTTGCAGCCCGTAATGAATGGATGGCAGTAGACAGTGATTATCATCAGCAGCGGCCAGCACTCACACAAAACCAACATCTAGACATTTGTGCCTCAGGACGGAAGTGCACATCCTACCTATAAAGTAGACCTCCTGCAAAAGAAATGAGAAATGGAAACTGAATCTTAGGAATTCTCTAGATCAGGGAATCTCAACACGTTGCCTTCCAGGAGACATTTGGCATTGTCGGGAGATATTTTTGATGGTCACTTTTGGGATGGAGTGTGCTCCTAGCATCTAATGATTACAAGCTAGGGTTGCTGCCTAACCTCCTGTAGGACGTAGGGCAATCACCACCCCGCCCCCCACCAATGAGGAGTCATTTGGCCCAGAATGTCTATAGTGCGCAGCTTGAGAAGACCCACTTTAGATCAAATAATCATTTATATATAATTATATATACAGTGACAGACGAATATGTTAAATGACATCTTAGGGACGCAATCAACAAGATCAGATCATGAGAAACTCTATGAGACAATCAAAGGACCATAAAACCTTGAACGGCGAGCGACTTGCTCTGTGGGGGCTCCACACCGGCAAACAGTTCTTCTTTTTAAAAAAAATTTTTTAGGGGCGCCTGGGTGGCTCAGTCGGTTAAGCTTCTGCCTTCGGCTCAGGTCATGATCTCACGTTGGTGGGTTTGAGCCCTGCGTTGGGCTCTGTGCTGACAGCTAGCTCAGAGCCTGGAACCTGCTTTGGATTCTGTGTCTCCCTCTCTCTCTGACCCTCCTCCACTCATGCTCTGCTTCTCTCTGTCTCAGTAATAAATGAAAACATACAAAAAATTTAAAAAAATTTTTATATGTTTATTTATTTTTAAGAGAGATAGAGACAGAGCTTGAGCAGGGGGAGGGGTAGAGATAGAGGGAGACACAGAATCTGAAGCAGGCTCCAGGCTCTGAGCTGTCAGCACAGAGCCGGATGTGAGCCTCGAACCCACAAAACCGTGAAATCATGACCTGAGCTGAATGAGCCACCCAGGGACCCCTTCACAAGCAAACATTTCTAATAAATTTTAACTTGATAAACGAATGATGTCTTGCAATATGAGTATTATGTGATGCCCAGTATCACGTGATCACAACTGAGCCAATGGGTCTTGAAATTCACCTTGATACACAAGTGCTTTGGATTACAAGCATGTTTCTGGAATGAATTATGCTTGCAAACCAAGGTTTTACTGTAGTTTCTTTAGCAAATAAAAGGGTATTTATCTTTTAGGGATATATACTGAGATATTTGCAGATGAAACCTTGTGATGCTGGGATTTCCTTCAAAATAATTTTCAGTGAATATGGGTAAATGGATGTGGGGCTAGACAAAATAAGATTGGCCATAAGGTAGTAGTTGTTGAACTGGGTAGATAAGTATATGAGGGTTCACGGACTGGCATATTAGACTTGTGCACAGTAAAAAGATTTTATTATTTTATTATATAAAGTGATGGTGATAGCAAATGATAGTTTTTTAAAAGGTGTTCTTTACTTTAAAAATTAAAGGTAGCATCTTTTTTTAAAGTTTTATTTATTTAAGTAATCTCTGCACCCAATGTGGGGCTCCAACTCACAGCCCTGAGATCAAGAATCTCACGCTCTGACTGAACCCGTCAGGCACCCCAAGAGTAGCATCTTTTTATCAGTGTAGTAGTCATCTGTTGCTGTGTAACAAATTGTTCCAAAACTTAGCAGGTTCAACCAGTATTATCACATACAGTTTCTAAGTAACAGGAATCTGAGAGCCTCTTAGCCAGATGGTTCCTGCTCTTCATCTTTTGCAATCAAGACAGTGGATGGGGCTGCAGTCACCTGAAGGCTTGACTAAGCCTGGATGACCGTCTTTCAAGAGGACTCACTCCCATGGCTGTTATCTGGCAGCCTCAGTACCCTGTTACATGCTGTGGAGTGTCCAGATGACATGGCAGCCAGATTCTCTTTTGGATTACAAGCATGTTTCCAAGAAAAAGAATAAGCAAGAGGCTGCAGTGCCTCTTATGACCTAGTATTAGAAGTCACACTGTCACTTCTGCCATATTTTATTCATTAGAAGTGAGTCAGCAAGCCCAACCCATACTCAGGGGAAGGAAATTAGGATCCACCCACTGAAACAAAGAAGGCAGATCTGAAGACTTGGTGGACACGTTCTACGCCACCACCATTGACCTCTCTCTCACTCTCTTTTTTTAAATGGTCTATAACATCCTAAAGTGATAGAGACACTAGTCTCTAACAAACCTATGCTAATATAAACAACATATATCAACTTCAATATATTGAGGGATTACACCTTCATTTAATGAGGTTAAGGCACCTCCTTACTTATTATTAAAAGAGTCAATCTAAATGAAACCCTAATAGTATATAACATTAAATTATTATTAAAAAAAATTTTTAGAGGTGCCTGGGTGGCTCAGTTGGTTAAGCGTTTGACTTTGGTTCAGGTCATATCTCACAGTTCATGGGTTTGAGCCCCGTGTCAGGTTCTGTGCTGACATCTCAGAGTCTGGAACCTGTCTTCAGATTCTGTGTCTCCCTCTCTCTCCGACTTTCCCCTGCTCACGCTGTCTCTCTCTCTCTCTCTCTCAAAAATAAAACATTTTTAAAAAGTTGAAAAAAAGTTTTTTGATGTTTTATTTTATTTATGAGGGAAAGAGAATATGAGCAGGGGAAGGGCAGAGAAAGACACCCACAGAAACAGGCTCCAGGCTCTAAGCTGTCAGCACAGAGCCTGATGCAGGGTACAAACTCATGAACCATGAGATCATGACCTGAGCCAAAGTTGAACACTTAACCAACTGAGCCACCCAAGCGCCCTGACATTAAATTATTTTTATTTTTTTATTAAAAAAATTTTTAATGTTTACTCATTTCTGAGAGAGAGAGAGAGAGAGAGATAAAGTATGAGTGGGGGAGGGCCAGAGAGAGAGGGAGACACAGAATGCGAAGCAGGCTCCAGGCTCTGAGCTGTCAGCACAGAGCCTGACGTGGGGCTTGAACTCACAAGCTGTGAGATCATGACCTGCGCTGAAGTCGAATGCTTAACCAGCTGAGCCATCTAGGCACCCCAACATTAACTTATTTTTAACGGTGAAATGATAAAACAATTTGAAAGAAACAAAGAAGGATGACGAGTTTCGGTTAAGGGGCACCTGGCTGGCTCAGTTGGTTAGGCGTCCAACGCTTGGTTTCATCTCAGGTCACGATCTCACAGTTTTTTGAGTTCTAGCCCCTCATCAGGCTCTGTGCCGACAGTGCAGAGCCTGCTTAACTTCTCTCCCTCTCTCTCTCTCTGCACGTCCCCCACCCCCACCCCTTATCTCTGTCTTTCTCAGAATAAATAAAGAAACTTAAGGTTTTCAGTGAGGAACTACTGAAGGATAAATTCTGAAGGGCCAGTTCATTTGCGCTATCCCTCAGTTTCCTCTCTGGAATTAAAGCAGAGCAAGCGTACGGGGTCATTCCAAGCAAATGAACCAAAACCAACTCTTAGCTTCTCATCGTCCAAATATCCCCAGGCTCATCGTAATTAGAAACATTCACAGTCTGCTGGATGTAATCCCGCTCTCCCTTGTAGGCCACCGAGCCGTGTGCAAACTGCAGGGTGTGAGCTACCCAAGGACCTCCCTTCCTCTCCGCCCGCAGGCATTCACCCGAGTCCTGCAGAGACTCAGACTGAGGCGTAGTCTTCCTTTTGCAGGTCTTTTTCCTCCATCATATCAGAGAATCCCATGAAGAGTAGCTCCCGGACCCCATGCAGCTTAATCACATGCACATTTAAAGACACATTTCTAGAGCCAGCCCACACCTACCAAGTCAGAAATTCTTAGATTGTGGCCCAGAAATATGCATCTTTATTAATACCCCCCCAGGTGAAATTTTTTTTGTACGATAAAGCTCAGGAGCCACTGGATTGGGCTGTGAACAGCCTGAGCACAGGGGCCGAGTCTTACTCATCTCTGCATTCTTGACTCTCACCCGCACCCTGACCTTCCCCAGGCATCCGCAACCCTAGCACCCTGCTAGGTGTTAGACACATGTCTGTGGAACTGAACTGCTTTGGGAAAGGTGCCACGTATTACAAAGTTTTAACTGCACTCATTCATGAAGAGATTCTCTGTTGATGAGACTCTTTGACCTTGTTGGGATTGGTGAGGTGACCACGTACTGCTTATGCCAGCCTAGCGTCTGTGATCTCTTGTGATGACAGCACTGTAGTTTCCCTTAGGAGAGCCAGGCTCCCTCTCTCAGGCTCCGTCCCTGCGGTCTGAGAGGCAGTGACAAGACTTTCTCTACAATGGAGGTGAGCATATGTCTCAGGTTGGGCCAATCAGAACATATATTCCTCCGGACTACTGTGATGGGTTCGGAACCGGGTATGTGGATCAGTGAGAGCCGTACCCTGGATTTGCCAGTGCCGTTAGGAAGGAGGTTCCTTGCACTGGGTTTGTAAGCTGGTGGCTCGGAAGTCTGGACTTTCACGACCATCTTTGCCTCCACCTAGTCTACTTTTGGTCTCTACGGATTTGCCTGTTTGGACACTTTATATAAATGGACCCACACAATCATTTTTTTAAAAAAAATAGATGGCTTCTTTCACTTAGTATGATGTTTTCAAGGCTCATGTATGATGTAGCATGTATAGGGCTTCGTTCCTTTTTGTTACCAACTAATATTGCATTGTCTGGATACACTCTATTTTGTTTGTCCATTCACCAGTCAGTGGACATCTGGGTGCCCTTTGATTTTTCATGGATCAGTAAATTCCTTTCTAAGGTGAAGTATTTCTATAACAGCGAAAAAGCTGTAATGCAGACAGTTCTGAATCGAATATTGGAATGTGATTTGATGAGTGACAAGTATGATTTGGCAGAGACAGTGAATAAAATGTGAGGATTTAAGACAGGGGCGCGTGGGTGGCTCTGTTGGTTAAGCATCCGACTTCTGCTCAGGTCGTGATCTCACAGTTCATGAGTTTGAGCCCTGCATCAGGCTCTGTGCTGACAGCTTAGAGCCCACTTCGGATGCTCTGTCTCCCTCTCTCTTTCTGCCCCTCTCCTGCTCATGCATTCTCTCTCTCCCTCTCTCAAAAGTAAATAAACATTAAAAAAAAAAAGAACTTAAGATAGTCCTAGAAAGTCAGGGATGTATTGTTTATGTAACAATGTTACATTTATGTATTAGGTTTAAATTCACTTTAAAGTTTTACAATTATAGATCACAACGTTTCATAATTATGATATGGCTCCAAGACTGGCAACTGGTGCTTTGAAAATTCTGCTCTGAGTGTTTATCACCTGCTGATCATCCACTTTGTGTCCCTTGCACTGTCATTCAAGGTGGTTTGAGGTTGTCTGTAAAACAAGACTCAGGTTCCTCACTTCACCCCTGTCCCAAAGGCTCTAAAACAAGCACTCAAGGGGCGCCTGGGTTGCCCAGTCGGTTAAGCGTCCAGCTTCCGGCTTTGGCTCAGGTCATGATCTCACGGTTCGTGGGTTTGAGCCCCGCATTGGGCTCTATGCTGACAGCCAGCTCAGAGCCTGGAGCCTGCTTCGGATTCTGTGTCTCTGTCTCTCTCTGACACTCCCCTGTTCGCGCTGTCTCTCTCTGTCTCTCAAAAATAAATTTAAAAAAATATATTTAAAAAAAACAAACACTCAAACATTTTCAAATTGTATCAGTGCTTTTACTGCTAACAATTATAGGAAGACGGATGTTCAATATCACAATCGATGAGTCTCCAAGAATTATAAAAAAAAGTCTTTAAAAGCGCTGCTTATGGTTATCCCTGGTCATCATCTAAATGTTAGTGGGACTCAGGCCAACGTCTCCTAGCTCAATATCTCAACCTTCTTAGATGCTCCTTTGGGGCAGGGGCTCTGCTTATTTTAGAGGGGCCAGACTAATGACCTATGAGCTTCTTGGAACTCTGGAAGAGAGGGTGGGAGAGAAGGGAAAATGGAGAGACAGAATCCCAAACAGGCTGCATGCTGATCACGGAGCCCAAAGTGAGACTGGATCCCAGGACTCTGGGACTACAGCCTGAGCCGAAATCAAGAGTCAGAAGCTCAACCAACTGAGGCACTCAGGTGCCTCAAGATCCCATTTTTTTATGGGTAACATTGCATTGTATACATATACCGTATCTTCATTATCCATTCATCTATTGAGGGACACTTGTGTTGCTTCCATATCTGGCCTATTGTAATAGCTGTGATAATCATAAATAATGCTACAGTACACATGGGGGTGCACATGTCTTCTTGAACTAGCGGAATATCCAGGAGTGGAATTACTGGGTCATATGATAGTTCCATTTTTGAAAACTTTTTTTGAGGAACATCCATACTGTTTTCCACAATAGTTACACCTGTTTATATCCTCACCACGCATGCTCGAGGTTCCTTTTTCTCCACATCCTCTCCAACACTTGTTATTTCTTGTCTTTTTGATTTTAGCTATTCTGACAGGTATAAGGTGGTATTTCATTGTGGTTTTGATTTGCATTTCCTTGATGATTAGTAGTTTTGAGAGCATCTCTTCATGTGTCTATTGGCCGTTTTTATGTCTTCTTTGGAAAAAATGTCTATTCATATCCTCTGGCAATGTTTTAATTAGTTTGGTTTTTTGGGGTTGTGTACATTCTTTATATATTTTGGATATTAACCCCTTATTGGGCATATCATTTGCAAATATCCTCTCCCATTCAGTAGGTTGCCTTTTGTTTTGTTGATGGTTTCCTTTGCTGTGCAAAATCCTTTTATTTTGTCATAGTCCTAATAGTTTATTTTTGCTTTTATTTCCTTTGCCTGAGGAGACATATCTAGAAAAATGTTGCTAAGGCCAGTGTCCAAGAGATTACTGCCTGTGCCTCTCTAGGGGTTTTACGGTGTCAGGTCTTACATTTAGGTCTTTAATCGACTTTCAGTTTAGTTTTGTGTATGGTGTAAGAAAGTGGTCTGGTTTCATTCTTTCGTATGTAGCTGTGCAGTTTTGCTAACACCATTTGTTGGAGAGATTGTCTTTTTCACATTGCATATTCTTGCCTCCTTTGTTGTGGATTAATTGACCATATAAGAATGAGTTTATGGGGCACCTGGATGGCTTAGCTGGTTATGCATCTGACTCTTGATTTTGGATCAGGTCATGATCTTATACTTTGTGAGACTGAGCCCCCCCCCCCCCCCCGTTAGGCTCTGGGAGCAGAGCCTGCTTGGGATTCTCTCTCTCCTCTCTCCCTATCCTTCCCTCTACTTGTGCTCACCTCTCTCCCTCAAAATAAATAAATCAACTTAAAAAAAAAAAAGAATGTGCTTATTTCTGTCTCTCTATTCTTTTCCTTTGATCTATATGTCTATTTTTTTGTGCCAGCATCATACTATTTTGATTAATTTAGCTTTGTAGTAGATCTTAAAATCTGAAATTGTGATTCTTCCAGCTTTTTTCTTAAGATTGTTGGCTACCTGAGGTCTTCTGCGGTTCTACATAAATTTTAGAATTCTTTGTTCTAGTGCTGTGAAAATGAGATTAGTATTTTGATAGGGATTACATTGAATCCATAGATTGCTTTGGGTATATGGGCTTTTAAAAAATGTTTAATCATTTATTTTGAGAGATAGAGAGAGTGCACACACATGTACAAGCAGCAGAGGGGCAGAGAGAGAGAGAGAGAGAATCCCAAGTAGGCTCTGTGCTGTCAGCACAGAGTGTAACACAGGGCTCAATCCCACGAACTGTGAGATCATGATCTGAGCCAAAATCAAGAGTCAAATGCTTAACCAACTGAGCCACCCAGGTACCCAGATGGTATATAGATATTTTAACAATATTAATTCTTTAATCCATGAGCGTGGTATATCTTTCCCTTGTTTATGTTGCCTTTCAATTTATTTTATCATTGTTTTATAGTTTTCAAAGTATACGTCTCTCACTCCCTTGTTTATGTTTATTCCTAGGTATTTTTTTGGGAGGGCGGAAGGTATAATTATAAATGGGATTTAAAAAATTTCTCTTTCTACTTCTTTTTTATTAGTGTACAAAAATGAAACAGATTTATGGGTATTAATTTTGTATCCTGCAGCTTTACTGAATTCATTTATTACTTCTAATAGTTTTTTTGGGTTTTTTTTGGTGGAGTCTTTGGGGTTTTTTATGTATAGTGTCATGTCATCCAAAAATAGTGACAATTTTATTTCTTCCTTACCAATTTGGTTGCCTTTTATTTCTTTTTCTTGTATGATTGCTGTGGCTACGGCTTCCAGTACTATGTTGAATAAAGTTTTGAGAGTGGACATCCTTGTCTTGTTCTTAATCTTAGAGGAAAATCTCTCAGTATTTTACCATAGCCATCTATGTTTCAACAAGCCCTCTAGGGGAACCTGGGTGGCTCAGTCGGTTAAGTGTCTGACTTTGGCTCAGGTCATCATCTCACATTTGTGGCTTTGAGCCCCATATCAGGCTCTGTGCTGACAGCTCAGGGCCTGAAGCCTGCTTTGGATTCTGTGTCTTCCTGTCTCTCCCTGTCTCTCTGATCCTTCCCTGCTTGTACTCTGTCTGTCTCTGTTTCTCACAAAATAAAATTTAAAAAAATGTTAACACACACACACACACACACAACACAAGCTCTCTGGGCAGTTCTGGTACATGCTAAGGTTTGAGAGTCACTGGTTTAGACAGTTCTCAATTCATTGATTTAGGCTATCCATGCATCTTTCAACTAATTTATGAAGTAACTGATTCTAGTCATACCTACTGAACCCCTGCTAGGTGCGAAGTGCGGGGATAGACTGGCAAGACACTACTTCTGCTCTACATGATCGAATACTGTTCTTGCTCCCACTGGATCACTACGTGTTTTCAGAAAGGCTGCCCACATAAATGAGTTATAAAGGGACACACATGCAAAACTGTAGTCGTGAACAGTTATTGTGGGAGCCCAGGGGCAGAGCACTGAACACAGAAATTCATCCTAAAACTGGAACAGGTAAGCATTAGTTCTGAGATGAGAAAAAGGCTATAGAATGATTATGGTTTGAAGAAAGGAGATCATGAGATAACCGAGTGGGTAGAAATGTGTTAAGCAACTTTCTGTACAGACAGGAAAGAATCCATTTCTACTATGGTCCCTAAATCCAATGTCCCATTGCTGAGGCAAGTACCCCTTATCCTTATCTTTTAAAATAAAAAAAAAAAAAGTTTATTTATTTTTGAGAGAGAGAGAGTGAGAGCCAGGGAGGGACAGAGAGAGAGGGTAACACAGAATTCGAAACGGGCTCTAGGTTCTGAGCAGGCCTCGAACTCATGAACTGTGAGATCATGACCTGAGCCGAAGGCAGCTGCCTAACCGACTGAGCTACCCAGGCTCCCCTATCCTTATCTTTTTTTGGGAAAGTGATTACAAGGCAAGATATATATCATTTATTTGGTGTGAAAGAAAAATCTATGAGTAGCTTAAAAAGTTTGTAATGGGCAATTTCAAATATAAATGAAAGTAGAGACAATTGTATCCTAAACCCCTATATACTTAAAATCCAACTTTTGAGCTAGTTGGTGTGAGGACCAAATAAGATCATGTATGTAAAGCCTTTAGCAGAGAGCCTTACTCCCAGTAAGCTTTCAGTAATGACTTGTGCCAGTCAGGGCTCAAAAAAATAAAAATAAAAATAAAAAGGAGAACCACTCACTAGAGATTGCTATAGGGATTTGACCTAATGCAACTGTGGAGGCTATGCCTTTGTGCCGTTGACAGGAGCCAAGGTCAGGAGGACGTGCTGGAACTTGCATCAGGCTCTCACAGCAGAAGATGGAGTCCTTCATGGAGGTAAATGCAGCCTTGGCCCGGCAGTTGGATCTGGTGGAAACTGGAGGAGAGAGGGGCCCAGTCCAATAAGGTAGGTCAGCCTCACACAGGTACGTGAGCTGGTGAGCCGCAAGAGAGCGTGGTCCCCTGCAGTGACCTTTCAAACATAAACAGCGTGGCTGTGAGTTTGCTTTTGTCTTCCAAGTCTCGTGCAAGATGTTTCTTGGGGCTGGCTAACCTAGAATTATGGGAATTTGGGGGATATGTAGTTTTAGTTATCTGTTACTGGGTACCAAACTTCCCCCAAACCCATAGCTTAAAACTAGAGCAATCCTTTATTTAGTTCAGGAATATGCAGCTTGCACAGGACTTAGTAAGGGCAGCTTTTCTGCGCTGTCAGGCATAGTGGCTCCATAAACTGGCCAGAGGCTGGCCGGGGACTGGACTCCTCCCACACTGTCCGCTAGAATAGTCAGCACTCTTTGTGGCCTCTCTTGCATGGCAGCCTCATGGCAGCTCGACTTTTTACTGGAGATTCAGGTTCCAAAGATATACGACTCAAGAGAGAGGGAGAGGGAGCAGGAGAGAGACAGGCAGATGGGATTTCTATTCCGGTTTTCATTTATTAGCTATGTCACTTAAAGCAGGTCATTTATTCTCTTTCAACTTCAGTTCTCAAATTTTAAAAATCAGGATTCACTTTGCCCAGAAGATGACTCTGAGACAATAATTTGAGTGAAAGTAGTTTATTTGGGAGTTAATGCAAGGAAGAATCAGAAGGTAGCTGGGAAGTATACAGGGATGGGAGGAAGCTGGTCACCAAGCGAGTCATCACGGTGGCTGGCTGGGGCCCACGACCTCTGGGGAGCCCTAGGGCAGCACTGTAGACTCTGTATCACAGAGCTGTTTTGTGCAAGGGTTCAGGAGCTGGGATACTTATATATCAATGCCCATCCGTCATCGGGTGAGGACTCTGGGGATTAATTCCTGTAAGTTTATTTATTTATTTTGAGAGAGAGAGCCCGGGCGGGAGAGAGCAGAGAGACACAGGGAGGGAGAGAATCACAAGCAGCCTCTGTGCTCTGTCAGTGCAGAACCTAACATGGGGCTCGATCTCATGGATTGTGAGATTATGACCTGAGCTGAAATCAAGAGTCAGATGCTTTACCGACTGAGTCACCAGTCACCCCAATTCCTTAGCACCTTTGGTCTACTGAGTTCCATGCAGGTGGGGAAAGCCCTTGCACAAAGAGATATGGGTGCTGTTGGAGGAGAATGAGCAGATTTGCATTAAAACAGTAAAAGCAGAAGTGATATGAACAGAGAGGGCATCAATGGGGTTTGCTACAGAGTATAGTAGCTGTTTTTTAAGGCTGTTGAGGAATTAAAATGAGAAGATATTAAAAAAAAAAATCCATTTCTGGTTTGATGGCCCCTGTATCTGCTTAGGCACAGACCATTGCAGGATTCAAGGAATGCCCTCAGAGGTCCAGGAGCTTTCAATCCTCACATCAGAAGGCACTGCCAATTTCCTGAAAGGCAGTCCCAAGAAACGGCAATAATATAAATGCATCACCCACCTCCCTTGACAGACTTCAGGGCTGCTTCTGTTAAATTCTACCGACACCTCTAATAATCTGTCACCCTATGGAGTCCAGACCGCCTCAGTGGCTCCTCATAACCCAGTCTCATCTATGTAACACTTGCTACCTTGGTTAATCTTACTCAAGCTCTACCCCTTGCAGATCACCGCCACCCTCCTCCCAAACCCCCCAGCCCGTAAATGTTCTGGAACTCATGATCTGGTGATTTTGTCCAAGAATGGTTGTAAACACATGTTATTACGATATTGGATTCATAAGTTCGTGGTCATTTGATAGATATCTGTGCAGCTCTGAAGGTTTTTGAGCAGGGGAGTGATATAATCCAATCTTTGGGAAGATTCTGGTGTGCAGGATTAAAAAGACAGGAAAGAGGGAAAAGCAGTCGGTGTGTATGTGTGAAGTTATTACAACTACCCATTTTGAGGCATGTGGGATGGGAGGTAAAGACTTGGCAAGAAGCGCTGTGAATGTAAAGAGATCGATGTGAAAGGGGCAAATAAATCTTGGTGTCTCATAATTAAGCAATGGCCTGGTGTCGCAAGGCTCCGGTCCCAATGCATGCGGCCACTGTTAGCTTTGCAATGTTCCTCGAGTCCTTCCTCAAGTGTAAGGAGGAGATGGGGGTAACCTGCCTGGTGACAGCGGGGAGCGAGGGGACAGCGCCAGCGGCGAGCTCAGCGCGGAGTCTGCAACAGGAGGAGCGCGCCAATCCCGTTTTCTCCTCTATCAAGAAAAAGGCGGGGGAGATAATACCTTCCACATTCAGGTTTTCGGTTAGTGCCGAGGCTAAGTACCGGGCATGTCGTAGGCACCCAACCCAGCCCATCGGCTCCCTCGGCTCCCTCGGCTCCCACGCCGGGGAGACCCCAAGGAGACCGTTCCCGAAAGCAAGCTCCCGCACAGGGTTGCGAGGCCCCCCCCGCCCCGCACTCGCTCCCTCCCGCCGGGCGCTGTTGCCGGGGCCCGGGCACCCCCCCACTCCAGCGTGGGCCAATGGCAGCGCGGCCCGGGCACCGCCCAGCTCCAGCGCGGACCAATGGCAGCGCGCTATGGGCACAGCCCTGATCCAGCGCGGACCAACAGCCGCGTGACCCAGCGCGGGAACCGCCCCCGGTCGGGTGGGGAGGCGGAGAGACGGTCACCGGCTCCGCCCCTCTCCCCTCTGACCCGGTGTCTCATCTCTCCGTCTTCCTGTTCCAAACCACGTGGACGCGCCGGGGGCTGCGGGGCTACGAGACCAAGCCCAGGTCACCACCGCCGCTGTCGCCGCCCCCGCCGGGGTCGCGACCCCCGCGCCCGTCCGAAGTCGCTGCGCCCCGGCCGCCGGCACCTTTGCGGAGGGCGCGCACATGGCGACTCAGTCGCACTCCCTCAGCTACGCGGGCTGCAACTTCTTGCGCCAGCGACTGGTCCTGTCCACCCTGAGCGGGCGCCCCGTAAAAATCCGAAAGATTCGGGCCAGAGACGACAACCCGGGCCTCCGAGGTACCTCAGGGCAGGCAGCGCGCGGGGTGGGCGCGGGGGCCGCGGGCGTGCGGCGCGGATGCCCCCCGGGGGGGGGGCGGCGCGCGAGGAGCCTGCGCGTCCCGCGGGCGCGTCGGGGAGGGCGAGTGGCGCGTCGCCCCCACTGCCAGGCGCGCCGGGGCTGGCGTGGGGGGGCGGGGTCGGGCCCGAGGGGCGTGCTCCGCGGCGCGGTGCGCTGGCGTCTCCAGGGCGCTGCTAGTAAACAGCTACACGTTTTCCAGCGCTACGTGTTGCAACAAATCCCGGGCATCGCCCCCTCGCCCACCTTCGGCGCCTCTTGCTCTCGCCGAGAACCTCTCAAAGGATAAAGGCAGTTTGCTGGACCCAAATGTGATTGGGCAGATAAAAGGTGGAGAGAGATTTGGGGAGAAAAGTTCCTACCCCTGGTTGGTTCCGCGCCCTGTCCCGAAAACACGTCTCAGAAACAGCTGCCCCCATGGACATCGGCTCTCTGTCGCCATTTCTCGGCTGCCCTCACACCTCTCTATGGGTGTGGATTAAAGACAGTTTTAAAAATCTGTGTTTGTTTTTAGCCGTATCTGTGATGTGCGCAGGACGGAAGCTTTGAGATAATTTTTTTTAACCGCTATGGGCCCAATTGCCTTGACTTTAGTAAGAGATTTGGTGACAAGCGCTAAACTACAGGTTTCCAAGCCCCCCTTTTGTCCTACAAAGGTGGATTGATTACAAAACGGGCCCTGTTTAAACCCACTTCAAGTTCAGTGGTGCCGATTTTCAACTGGTCCCCTGGAAGAGGACACTTGCATTTCAAAGCTTCTGTCTGGTTATCCCAAACTGAGAGATTCACCCAAAGGGGGAAAAAAGGGGGGGGGGCCCGATCTGCACCTTGAAGGGAGAGGGTTTGTGGTTGGTCCTGGAAGGTGTGTGGGTCGTGCTGAAGTGTTTAATTTTGCACCAACTTCTGTGCTATGTGGCCTGCCCATTTCATCATCTGTCTGAATGCCTATTCTGGAGGGTTACATTTCTGCTTCTCTTGAATGGAAATTGGTTGTGCATAAGGGAAGA
>PISW01011088.1:0-43659 GCA_004023785.1 Mungos mungo
CCCCCCCCCCCCCCCCGCCCCAGCACTTGCTGTCGATGGGTTGCCTCCGTGAGTACAGAAGACTGGGAGGTCCCCGGATCTGGGGAGGAGTTACAGATTGAAAGAGGCAATCTGGTGTCGCGCACAAATGAAGGCAAAATAAATACTAGTACATCGGAGGAAGCGCATGGGGCCAGCGTCCTGGCGGCAGAAACAAAGCAAAGCAGCGGTGACTGTGGCTGGAGTTTTCAGGAGGTGAGGACAGTGACCGTGCGGGACCAGGAGGAAGCCTTCCTGCGCGAGCGGCCGTTGTCTGTGGAACGGAAGACCTCCGACTTTTTAATCAGAGTTCTTCAGATGTGTCTGTTTCTGGTGACACTCCCCGGCTGCGGAGAGAAAGAGACACTTCTAGAAGCGCCCAGACGAGGATGAGAATAAACTGTGTGTGAAGAAAGGCGACCCCGCTGGCCTGGCTGTCTCCCTGCCACAGGTGCTGGCGGGGACGGGGCAGCGTCCCGAGGCGGCCACCTGGCTTGCTGGGCGCACGGGCGGTGGTTCGCTCTGGTCACTGAGAGAAACACGGGGAGCTTACGCGCGGTCAGAACTCGAGGGCGGCACGACAGTCCCCTGGGGCGCCTGGTGCACGTGAAAACCCCTTGTTTGGTGACAGCAGGATGTTTACAAGGTCACGGGCCACATGCAGATTTGGTGAGTCCCCAAAGTGCAGCAGTGATGGGCCCTAGACCCGTCTTTTCTTGAGCCGATCCGTGCGAGGGTCCGTGCGAGGGTCCGTGCTCGCGGTAAAGACGCAGTGAGCGAAGTGTGAGGGTCCGTGCTCTCGGAGACGCAGAGCCAGGAGGCAGAGCATCCCAGAACAGCCCCCGAGTCTGCGCAGCAGACCTGCTGTAAACAGACCTGGTGACAGAGTCCCGGTGCGCCAGACCCCACAGCGCGAGGGCTTAGCAGATAGCGGTCAGCCCAGGTTCTGGCTGCAGAACCGCCGTCTCTGAGGTGCTGTTTGTAGCAACTACTGCAGACTAAATAGAAGGAAACACAAAACTCTACTACCTAGGAATTTCAAACCTGCCTTAGGTTTTTGGGTCAAAAGAAGTGAAGTTTACAGATTCTGTCTCAGAATCTTGTGTGTATTTTCAGTACTGGTTACCAGAAAGTAAAAATTGAAAATACAGGAAGTGAACATATAGTTCAAGAAGTTAGGAAAAGAGCAACAAAACTGGCTGAAGAAATCCAGGGAGAGTGGTGTTCGCAAAGACACATTAATGGTCAGTGATTTAGACGGAGACATTGTAGAGCTAGCGAGCTCTGCAGCTGTTTGAGACCGCAGTAACGCATCACAGGTGACCTCATCAAGAGAGAACGGCGGGGCGCGGGGGTGGCCCAGGTCATGATCTCGAGCCCCGTTGACCTCACTGCTGTCAGTGCAGAGCCTGCCAGATCCTCTGTCCACTCTCTGCCCCTCCCCCACTTGCAGTCTCTCAAAAATAAACCTTAAAAAAAAAAAAGGAAAAGTCCAGAAAACTGTTTTTAGAAATTAGAATGTTAGATTCCGACACCAGTTCTGATACGCGGGCTCCCTCCCCCCACAGCGGAGCCGTCCTGGGACACCCGCTGGCTGTGCTACATTGTCACCAGTTGCACATGGCGCTGAGGCAGCGTCCCACAAGACGACCCCCACCCTCCCCCCCAGACCCCAGTGCCAAGTCCAGGTTGTGGTAGCTGGGAGGTTCTGACCACGCTTTCTTTGGGTTCTTCTAATCGACTAATTTGCTGGGGCGTCTGCCGGAACTCGTCAGCGAGACTCCCAGTGTATTGTAAGGGACCCCGCTCAGGAACAGCCACGTGGAAGGGGCGTGGGGCTCTGCGCCCTCTCTGGAAACACCACTCTCCCACGTGCTCACCCACCCTGACGCCTCTGAACCCGGCCCTTCTGGGTTTCTACGCAGGCTCCGGTACACAGGCGTGGTCGATCGATCGTTGGCCATTGGCGATCAGCCCAGCCCTAGCCCCTCTCCCCAGAGGCCGGGGTGGGACTGGAACTTCCAGCCCATCCATAGAAGCTTTGGGGAAATCACCACGTTCATACAACGAAAGACACTTGTGTGGCTCTCATCACTTAGGAAATGTAAAGGGTTTTAGGAGCTCTGTACTATAGAAGTAGGAAAAACAATATGTTTCTCCCAGTGAATCACAATATTAATGTTTAAAAAAATTTTTTATGTCTTTATTTTGAGAGAGACAGAGAGTGAGCAGGGGAGGGGCAGAGAGAGAGGGAGACATAGAATCTGAAGCAGGCTCCAGGCTCTGAGCTAGCTGTCAGCACAGAGCCCAATGCGGGGCTTGAACCCACGGACTATGAGATCATGACCTGGGCCGAAGTCGGATGCTTAACCGACTGAGCCACCCAGGCGCCCCTGTAAATCACAGTATAAAAAAAGATTAGCCAGAGATGAAAAAAAAAGGTGAATCCCTCCCTCGCCCATTCTTTCACTTTCTGACTACGGATTTTTAAGAAATGTTTATTTATTTTGAGAGAGAGTGTGAGCACCCATAGGGGAGGGGCAGAGAGGGAGGGACAGACAGAGTCCCAAGCAGGCTCTGTGCTCAGTGCAGAGCCCCTGGGATCATGACCTGAGCTGAAGTCAAGAGTTGGACGTTTAACTGACTGAACCACCTAGGCACCCCAACTGCGTATTTTAAGAAATTCCAATCCTGTGTTCATTCAGCCACTAACCTCCCTCCTGCGTCCCCAGTCAGGGGTCCTGGGGCACGGCTGCTTTCCCACCACTTGGCAGCCTTGGCCTGTGGTCCAGGGGCCTTGCAGCCTCCTCTGGTCTGATGGTTCACCCTCTTGGTTTATTTTCCTGGTTTTTTATAGCACTGACCTCTTGAAGGACCCAGGCCGATTTGGTACAAGGCCCCACATTCATAGTTTTCGCCTCCTCCTGCTTAGATCTGACCAGTCTCCAGTGCCATCCACAGAGCGCCGCCCCGGGGCACTGCCCCCCTCCAGTGCCTCCTTGGGGCAGCTGCTTGGCTGCGTCTCTCTTCTGCGACCACCGAGGACCCCAGGGTGACGCGGAGTAGGAGTTGAGGATTTTGCCTGTGCTGTGGCTTCGCAGCCATCCTTCCCTCCACGCTTCCTGGCCGGCTCACTGACTGGCCTTCTTGAGAAGAGCCGTCTCTGCCCTTCTCTTCCTCTTCCTCCTCCTCATTTAGATTTGAAAACTTTGGGAGTCACTGGACTCGTGGATTCTTTTTATTCAGTGGATTACGCGTTATACATTACGGCCCTTAGCTGTTCCAGATACAGCAAGTGGGCATCCCTTCAGGCTCGTGCTGGCTTCTGACGTGTTCTGTTATTTTCATCAGTTGGCCCTCCGTGTTGGGCGTTAGGCAGATTCAGGCTCACCGTGTATGCTCTCGGCCCCAGGCCTGGGGTCTGTGGTTTCCTGGAGGAGCCCTGGTTCCGCGTAGGCAAGATGATCAGAAACCACGGAGCGTCCCCGTCCCCACCACCGGCCCCTTGTCAGCACGTCAGTTGAGGATCACCGGCAGGTGTAGACCGCAGCCTACACGAGGGAGGGAAGGCTGCTCCGTGCTGAGGGGCCGGGCCTGCGCCTCCACGGAGCCGTCTCGTCGCTCTCTGGGGCGCACGGCCGTGTTTGCTTGCCCGGTTTTGCGGGACGCTTTACTTCCCAGTAACAATTATATATTGGACGTGCATAGGAAGCGTTTGAATTCTGCTTTTTCTCCATGGGCGGCAGGATCTTTGACTCTATTTTCCAAGTTTGAATTGTGTTTAAGCATTTGGCTTTTTATACCTTTTTCCTGTGACTGGTTGATCGCAAGCTTGTTCTTGTTGGTGAACGTCTGTCCGCCCTGCTCAGCCCCTGACAGCCCATCTCCTTCTTGCAGGAAGGTTGTGCAGAGGTGGCCTTCCGTGTGCGGGGGCCGCTGCGCTGCCCGCCGACCCCAGCCGGCACTGTAACGGCTTCCCTGCCGGAGCCGAGCTCAGCAATAGGCCGGCACCGTGGAGACCGCTGGTGCTCCTCATCCCCCTGCGCCTGGGGCTCACGGACATCAACGAGGCCTACGTGGAGACGCTGAAGGTGGGTCTGTGCTGGTGTCTTTTCGCCCAGCGGCAGGGGGATTGAAATACCGCTTGTTGCTAAAACCCCCCTGTTGTGGCAATGCCGGTACCCTGTGGGCTCCTGGCCTCGCCCCGGCCGTCCTGACCACCTCTGCACTGGCCCCTGCCCCCCAGTCCCTGGTCCCCACCAGCCCTCAGCCTCGGAACGCCATCCCTCTTTCCCCCGTGCCTGCGTGCGCTGAGTGTGGGCTGCTCTGAGCCCGGTCCGTACCTCCTGGCGCCCGGTTCCCCTTCCGCAGGCCCACCGCCTCCATGGAGCTTCCCCAGACGTGACTGCAGACTCCTTGGCAGATAAGCTCTGTGGGACCACATCTTCCCACTCTACTTCCTGTTGTTCCCCTGGTGGGCCTGGGGCCGGCAGGGAAGGCGCTCTGCCCCCCGGAGCACACAGGCCAGCCGTCGGGTGCCTGGTGCCACCTCCCCGCGTGCTCAGCTGCCCCGCCTCCCCCGTGTCCCGCAGCACTGCTTCATGATGCCCCAGTCCCTGGGCGTGATCGGAGGGAAGCCCAACAGCGCCCACTACTTCATCGGCTACGTGGGTGAGTGGTGGGTGTGCGGGGCGCTCGGGCGGGTCAGAAGCTGAGCAACCTCAGGGCGTCTGCCTGACGCAAGGTGTCCAGTTCCCAAGGGTGGTCTGTGTCCCCTCTTGGCCGGTGCTGGCCTCCGTGTGCCCTCTTCTCCCCGGTCCAGTTCCCCGCCGCCCGCTGGCTCTCCTGGCCTGTGCCGTCCAGGCACGTGGGTCTTGGTGCAGCGGGTCTGAATGGGGGCCCTAGCCGCCTGCCCGCTGACGCCCTGTCCTCCGCGCAGGCGACGAGCTCATCTACCTGGACCCGCACACGACACAGCCCGCAGTGGAGCCCGCCGGCGGCTGCTTCATCCCGGACGAGAGCTTCCACTGCCGCCACCCCCCCAGCAGGATGGGTGTCAGGGAGCTAGACCCGTCCATTGCCGTGGTGCGCCCCCCTTCCCCCGGCCCCCCCACCCCGGGCCACGCGTGCTGGCCTGCCGGCCGTCCTGTGCTCAGGCCCACTGCTTCCCGATGAAAGTTTGAGAAAGGGTTCAGATTTCTGTGGTTTTCCCCAGCCCATTGGAGTGGGTGTTCCGTTCCCTGGTTTAGGGTGCAGAGGCCACAGAAGGGTTAACAGTGTCCATGAGCTACTCAGGCCCGCCGTGGCCCTCACGGCCTCAGCGTGGCTGGAGCGAAGTGAGAGTGAGTTGCCCCTGCGTAACCGCGGTGGCCCGCGCGGCTCGTGCCCCGCGCCGCCTCTGTGGGCTTTTTGTTTGACCTTGAAGTTTTCTGACGTCCGGGCCTGTGCGATCATTCTTAAGAATGAGCGTCCTTCTCTCTTGATTCCAAGGCTGGGATCTGGGGATGTGACTTGTTTGAACTTCGTGCTCTCAAAATGTACTTGATGGGGAAGGAGGCCTGAAACACCGGGAGTAACGATGTCCCCTGGGGACTGAGTCACAGATGAAGCAGATCGGTCCTGACACCGACGTTTGGATGCGGGGTCTGTGGGTCTTGTGTCGCGTCCTGAGGGTGGCGGGACGTGGCTGGAGCTGGTGGGTCGAGTCCCCGTCCAGCCAGCGCGGAGTACGCTGTCGCACGGAGTGCATCTCGGTGGCTGACCGCGGCCACTCCACGAGCGGCCTGGACGGCCAGCGCCTTGGGGCCGCGTCCTCGCCTGATTGGGAGGGAGCCGCGCGTGGGTGCCCGGGGAGAAGCCGTCTGCCCGCAGGGTGCTGCCCCCGCCCCTGTGTTCGTGGGGAGACTGGTCATTCCGGTGGTGCCCAGCGCCCGGGTCTCCCTGCTTGTGTGGCGCGCCGCGGGTACTTTGCCACCAGCCAGGCCGTCACGGTGAACGCGGCCCCAGTGCCTGGGCCATCAGGGCCTCCAGAGGAGGGCGGATGCCACTTCGCGGTCCCCACGGCGCCCCAGGGGCCCTGCTCGTGCGCCGGGCTGCGTGCCGCTCACTGTGGCCTTCGTTCCAGGGGTTCTTCTGTCAGACTGAGGCCGACTTCGACGACTGGTGCCAGCACGTCAGGAAGGTGGGTGCCCCCCCCCACCCGGGGGGTGAGGAGGAAGGCTGGCCCGGTTGGGGTTCCGCCTCCCTCGGCACCTGTGGCGTCGGCCTCGTGTGTGGGGAGTGCGGGTGCAGACTTTGCTTGTGAGCCTGGGTTTCTGGCTCATCGGTGTCGTGTTGACGAGGGGAGGCGGGACATGGCATTTGCCTCCAAGGCTGCTGCTCGTCAGCCTCAAGCCTGCCGCCCGTGCAGATGCCCGAGAGTGGGGGCTGCCGCTCCCTCCTTGTCCCCAGTTCCCTCTGCTCGGTGGGCGGGGGGGTGGCTGGGGCCGCGTCCTGAGGGCCACGTCTGACGTCGCATCTGCTGACAGCTCTCGCTGCTCGGGGGCGCCCTGCCCATGTTTGAGCTGGTGGACCAGCAGCCTTCCCACCTGGCCTGCCCGGACGTCCTCAACCTGTCCTTAGGTGAGTCTGGGGGCCGCAGGGCCACGTCTCAGGTGTGGGTGTGGTGTGGTCTGTGTGACGTTCTGTCCCTGTCTCTCTGCTTCCCCAGGTCTTGCTCCAGTTGCTTTTGACCTTTAAGATTTGTAGGACCCCAGATGTGACCACTTGGTGGTGTGTGTGTGGGACCAGAGGTCACCCAACGGCCCGTGCCCTGTCCCAAGTGGGCCATACAGTCTGCCGCCCCGTGCCTCCCCTCCCGCGGCCCCCTGGGTTCCGTTAGGTCTCCGAGATGGCCCGGAGCCAGCTCTGGGCTGGCAGGCCACACGTGGACCCCGTTTCCTGCTGCTCACGGGCTCCTGGCCCCGGCCTTTGCCCTCAGCCAGGCCCTCCGCTCCTCCGAGGGGAATCCGTTGCTGTCGTACAGAAAACCAGTCCTTGGCAGGAAGGCCGTGAACGCATCCCATTCACGAAGCCGTCAGTCTCCGGGATGATGACGGGGCCGTGTCCTTGCCCCTCCGCAAAGATCCTGACGGAACCCAGAAGGGAGGGCTGCGTTCCTCTCTCTGCTCGGACAAGAAGTGTTCTCTCCTCACACGAGCCTCGGGGACTCTGCTGCCTGCTTATCCTGGCAGAAGCCCAGGTGGCCGAGACCCAGGTGTCCCCGGCCCCTGCCACACTGAGGGCGGACGGGCCAGAGACAGGGTGTGGTGGGCCATGCACCCACAGGCACAGGTCGCTTGGTCCCCATACCCCGGATATCCCACGCCAGGCGCCTGATAAGCTGTGGTCTCGTTTCTCCTAGATTCTTCTGACGTAGAGCGACTGGAAAGATTCTTTGACTCAGAAGACGAAGACTTTGAAATCCTGTCTCTTTGAAAATCCTGGAATTGGGGGACACTTTCCACTGGCCCTCACGGGGGGCACCTTCGAGAGCCCAGACCTGCCCCGGGGTGCTCGGTGCCACCGCACTTCATCCAGCCTGCCCGTCCGCTGAGCACCCGCGCCCCATGCCGCCTCTGCCCTCACACGGAGCCCCGCTGTGAGCCCTGTGCTGCTCGGGCCCAGAGGGCTCAGCCACGTGACATGGCACCAGCCCAGAACCAGCGAGGCAAGCCCAGCGCAGCCAGGCCGGGAGCCCCCGAGAGCAGGGCCCTTCACCTCGCGAGCGCTGTCCCTGCCACACTGCCGGCCCCGCGCTTGTGCGTCGCCTATGCCTTGCTTCCTCCCGGGCGCTCGGTTCTGGGTTCGCTTTGGAATTAAAGTCGTTCGAAGTCGCAAGGACATGAATCTCTGTCCTGTCCGCCTCGGAAGACCTGCAGGGCGGGTGCGTGCGGCGGGACACCTGTGGACCTGGCCCCGGCCCCCCCCACCCCCCCGCCCCCGCGCTTTCTCAAGGGCTACCTCGGGGGCACCAGACCGCAAGAGTCACAGCAAGGCTTCTCCTGGATTTGGGGAGAGAAGTAGCAAAGGGGTGGGGCGTGGTGGAAATCCAAAGACGTCCCCGTGTGTGTGACTCGCGAGGACAGGGACACGCCTCGCCCGGGGCGCGCCTTCCTCACGTCTCCCCCGTGGGGCCTGGCGTCGAAGACGCCCCGCGTGCTGCTGCTTGCTCGCCACCGGCTTCCCCCCAGGTCAGGTCTGGGTTGGGTTAGAGGAAGGGCTGCCCTTGGCCCCCAGGCCCTTCCTCCGGCTCCTCGTCCTTCTCCGAGCGCCTCCTCTCAGGCGGTTTGGGGCCAGAGGGTACCGCCTACAGCCTGACGGTGCGAGACCGGCGCCCCTCCCCCGAGCGCCAGTGCAGTGGGAGACGGGTCCGGACCCTTCTCGGCATTAACGTCAGCGCCTGCAGCCTTCAGCCCCCGCACTCTGGCCCCGGACAGCCCCGGCCCTCCCGCCGGGATGGGGTGGCAGGGCTCCGGGTCCCTGCCAGTGCGGGCGTGTGTCCCGCGCCCCATCCGGAAGTGGAGCCGGGGTCATGGGAGGCTGGCTGCAGCCCTCTGGACCACACACGTGCCGCCGCTACCACGGGCTGGGGGCGCGGGGCGCTGCCACAGCCCTGCTTGTCGGTACGACCCGGAGGCGTGGGCGACAGCCTGCCCCACGCGGAGCTTTGTTTCGTGTGTTTTGAAAAAAGGCTTACTGAAGAGAATGTCGTTCATTCCTCGTAGCGTAGTTTGCGATTCTTTATGGCAAATAATAACCGTTTCAGTAGAAAACATTTTGTTGCCTGCTGTCTTGATTTCTCCTGGAGTTCCAGGTGGATGTGACAAGCGTTTCCGGGGTGCACGGCACCGTGGGAAGATTCTGGGGTGCGGCTCTGGTGACGCTGCCCTTGGCCTCCTGGTCCCAGAGAGAGACACGGGAACCGGATTGCAGGAGGACACACAGCGGCTCCTCCTCTGATGAGGGGCTGTAGTGTCCCTGCGTGCTGTTCGCCTTAGTTTCTTTTTTTTTTTTAATGTTTATTTTTGAGAGAGAGACAGACATGAGTGTGAGTGGGGGAGGAGCAGAGAGAGGGAGGGAGGGAGGGAGACAGAATCTGAAGCAGCTCCAGACTGAGCTGTCAGCACAGAGCCCGACACAGGGCTCGAACTCACAAACTGTGAGATCAAGACCTGAGCCAAGGTCGGACGCTTAACCCACTGAGCCCCTCGGGCACCCCAGCCTTGGTTTGATTTCTGAAAGCAGCGTCCCACCAAGAGGGCTGAGACCACTGGCTTCGTCCGATCATCTTGGCCTGAGTTGTGCAGCACCCCCACCTGCCCTCTGCCACAGCTGCCAGGGGACAAAGGCAGATGAGCTCCCCAGGTGAAGTGGTCCAGGAGCCCTCAGAAGGCATCCACAAGGCTGCTTCTGCCTGGAGGCCTGGCCAGTGTTGGCCCGCCTCCCAATAAGGGACCCTGTGACTTGTCGTGGGCCTTCCGGGACAGACTGGGACAGTCTCGTCTCCAGTACCCTTGCCGTGCGACTGCCCTGTTCCCAGCTTCCAGGACAAGGCTGAGGGGGAGGGCCGTCACTACCCACCCAGTGCCCTAGAGGCCAGGAGATACCGGAAGACACTGGACACCGGGTGCTCTGGACCGTGTCCCTCTGTGCCTCCTTGGTCAGGCCCAGCCCTGCTCCTGCCACCTAGCCAGATGTCTGAAGACACACGCTGTATTTCCCGGAGAAAGTTGGAGTCTGTCAGATCATTTCTGCCTCCGCTCCAGTCCCACTCTTCCTGAGCTCCTGTCCACCTCTGACCCCACGGCCCGGCACCGAGCAGGTGGTCCCTGCTGCAGCCATACACTCCTCCCTGCCCTCCCCCTCGCCCCAGCCGGAGTTCTAGACTGGTGTACAGCCATCGGCAGCTCTGAGGGGCCCACTTAGCCTTCACCCACCACCCACTCCGCCCTGCCCAACAGCCCCCACCTCACTGGGTGCCAGCCTGGCCTGCCCCTGGCAACTCGATGCAGATGGGATATTGGTTTGGGGGCTTCTGAAGTTTACTGTTATTTATTTTGAGAGAAAGTTTGATGTGTGCATGGTCAAGCAAGCCAGGGAGGGGCAGAGAGAGAGAAGAGACAGACAAGCCCAAGCAGGCTCTGCACTGTCAGCATAGAACTCAGCTCGGGGCTCCTCACCAACTGTGAGACCATGGCCAAAACCAAGAGTTGGATGCCCAATGGACTGAGCCACCAGGGGCCCCTGGTTTTGGGTCTTAAGAAACCCAGCCAACTGTTTTCATCACAGGACCTAAGGCCTCGGTTTTGTGAAAGCACAAAGCAGCCAACGATGGTGCTGTCAGGCCATCCCTGGGGGCAGTGGGGACCCCCGTCGCTCCAGTCTGTCCCGGTGTGTGGTTCCTGATAGCTCTTGTCGCCCACCGGTGGGTCCTTGAGTTCTGACCTCAAGGGCCCTGTGCAGTCGGGGTGGACAGAGCCAGCCCTTCCGGACGGACAGTTGCCTGAGGCCACACTGCCGTCAGCAGGGTCCTCTGCAAGCACAGGACACAGAACTGTGCCTCCAGGACAGTCCTCTGTGACCTGAGAGCCATAGAGCCGATAGCCACACTCACCTGTCATTTCCTTTGTCCCCTCTGAGGTGCCCTCTGAGGAGCAGGACCCCCTGCCGCCATGCAGGTGCTGCCCAGGCCCCACAGAACCGTCTTGTTACCTCTTACAATGCAGCGGTCACCGAGATGCCACACCTTGGCCACAGTCCCTCTGGATGGGGGCCCCCACCACACTGCCCAGCACCGTGCTGGCCTCGGCCCTGAACCTGTGCCGCTAGACTGTGCACAGGAGCTACGACAGGCCAACACAGAGGTGCTCAGGACCCAGCGGTGGCTGCTGGCAAAGTTGCGGTGGGTACCCTGAAGGCCTGGCGCGGGGGGCCTGGTTGGCCCTCTAAGACGGCCTCTCTCTCCTGCCCCCTGCTGCTAAGGAGAGAACTGCTCCACAGGACGTTTGCAAAGTCATTTTTATTCCCATAAAAGATTGAGGAGAGTTTCAGCCGATCGCCGTTTCAATGAGACTGCTTGGACGTGGGCATCGAGCTCCGTCAGACACACGCAGCTGCGCTGGGATCTCGGGGTCCAAGTGGCGGACGCCAGCTCGCTGGGCGCTTGGAGTCCCCGGCACCTCTGCCCTGAGGGCCGCCGCGTGTCTACTTCCACAGCTCCCCCAGCGGCCTGTGCGCCACGGCCCGGATGGTGTCCATGGAGAGGGCGTTGATCTCCTCGTGGACGTCTTCGATGCTTTTGGAGGCGTCGACCATCTGTTCCCACAGAGGGGTGGGGGGTAGGAAAAGAGGGCAGTTGATGCTGCTCGTGGTCCCACCACCAGTGGGGGCTTCCCCCGGGGCCGGCTCCAGAAGCGCCCTGCGTCCTCCCCTCTGCCCTCAGCTCGGGAGGGTGGGCGTTGCTTGTGTCCTGGGGACCGAGGCGTCCCGCAGTCCCGCCATGCCCCAATGCAGGAGGAGCACCCAGTCCTGCTCCTGATCAGCCCCTACCCCGCCCCACCCTGACAGGTCCACTCGGAGCACGCAGAGCGGGCAGGGAGAGCAGGGCCCGCCCCGCCGAGCCTCTGCCCAGAGGTCAGGCAAGTCGTGCACCGAAGCCGAGCCTGGGAAGCCGGTTGTGTGCTGACAGACGGGGCTCCCAGGAGCACATGCCTACTCGCGTGTGCAGTGATTTTGTGAGGTCCGAGCACAGGAGTCCCAATGACCTCCTCCCCAGCCGAGACCCCACACCGGCAACCCCTTCCTGAAGGCCTTCTGGAATGTTCTTTGCACCCTGCGTGCCAGGTATGAACTCACACAAGGGTACACCACACACGTACAAACTCGCACACGAGTGCACCACACACACGTACAAACACACTGATGTAACACACACACATACAAACTCGCACATGGGTGTACCACACAAACACACACTGATGTAACACGTATAAACTCGCACACGGGTATACCCCACACATGTATAAACTCACACACGGGTGTACCCCACACCTATAAATTCACACATGGCCTATCACACAGAACCTTCTACATCTCTAACCCTCGGAGCGCCTGGGAACAGCCACAGTGCAGCACCCACAAGCGCCCTTGGTCCCTGGGCGAGGATCTAGAATAGCTTTCTCCACAAGAAGGAACCAGGAAATCTGGGGACACTGCCGAGTCTAGAGCTGGGCTGGGAAAGTACAGGATAAATCCAGAAAATATTAACGTGCTGGCAAGGAGGCAGTGTGACAGAAGCTGCAGGGACGGGGGTCCCACAGGCCAGACCTTGGCGGAACAGGCTGCCAGCATAAGACGGGAAGACACAAGTCTGTACAGACACAGATATACAGGTGACCTGGAAATCTGATGAGCGATGACACTTTTCAGTGGTTTTGAAGAGTCTCGTCACAAAATACTATTAGTTACAGACGGAGAGTCATGTCACAATGGAGCCTGGCAAGCGCCCCTGGAGGTGAGTGTCACCAGTACACATGCATCACTCGGCCGGACGGCAGCGGGAGCTCCTGTCACCTGCAGTGACACGGGCAGGCCCAGGGGGTGTCCTGCTGAGTGAAGCAGGTCAGAGACACTGTACGGCTTCACGTGCATGTGGAATCTGAACAACAAGCGAACCAAAAGCAGGAGGAGACCCGGAAATGCAGAGAACGCACTGGGGGCTGGACCGAAAGGAGCAGAGGAGAGGGGGGCCGGGGTGAATGAGCCACGGGACGGAAGGCCCTGCCTGGGGACACAGCCAGTGGCACAGGCTGGCCCAGTCACAACGTCGTACACTAACCTAACAGTGGGTGTCGGCTGCACTTGGACACAAATCAATACCCGACAAAGTGAACGTCGCCAGGAGCGGGACAGGCTGCAACCCTACTCGGCACGCAGGGCGCACTGGGAGGCCGGCAGCCCACTCATGCCACCCTGCCAGCGACGTGTGACCTGAATCCAGGCACGTGGTAACAGGAGAGGCCGTCCGAGACTCCCTACCGCAACTGCCACGAAACTTCTAGAGCGTCCGTGTCATGAAAAGTCATAGGCTAAGACCAGAGATGTGACTGTACACCGGGTCATTTGTTAAAAAGGACGTGAGTGGGACTGGGGGGGCCTGGGGGCCCAATGGTGTGTCGAAGTTTAAACAGCACACGGCAGGGGGCAGGTGTCAGGTACGGATTGTTCTCGAATGGTCCGGGGAAAGAGCTTTACGTACAGTACTTGCAAGTTGTAACCTCTTTTTGCCATATGCTTAAAAACCTTTTAAAACAATGCTTACAAAGTTAATTTCCCGATAAACAAAAGCTGAGAATTCTATGCCAAGAGACCCACCCTACAGAAACATTACAGAATGTTTTTAAGGCTAAAGGAAGCAATACAAGATGAAAGCTCAGGAGTCTGGGACGGACAAGGGCTCCTGTGCTGGTCACATTCCTGATCACAGACCTTTCCTTCATGTTCCTTGTAGATGTTGAAAAGTATTCTAAATTCAGAATAACTTAGACCTCATAGAACTGACAAAAGAAAACAAATGGAACAGAGCTTCGGAATTTCTGCATATGATATAATCAATCAGTATAAAAATGGGATTATTTGGATGTTGATTATATCAAATAAACTTAAAGGGATTATCCAGAGCTTCCATTTATAGAAAGAAACGCCCCGCTCAACCCCTAGCTCTGATGTGAGAACGTGGAACAGAAAAGGAAAGGCCGAGTACAGGCGTCCCCTGCTTTGCAGAACCCTGGGAGACTGCGTGAGGACCCGTCTCGCTAACCAAGAGAAACCAGCCAGGATTTTCGCTTCACCCACAAGGCTAGAAGCACCCCGTGCGGCCTTGCAGCAGGAGGCCTGCCGGGCTCCCACCCGGAAGCGCCTGGCCGCCAACTCTCTCCCGTGCCAGCGCACATCCGGGCTTCCCGTCGATGGATTATGGGCATCTGTGAGCAAGCTGGGTCACAAGGGCCTAGGAGCGGTGATTTCTGGGTCTGGGAACCAAAAAATGCTCCATATAAATTAACGGTGACTTTGCTTCTTTGCTCGATGCCACGTTCCCTTGTGGACAGTGTCCTCTTGCGAAGCAGGGAACTCACCCTGACGCCAGAGGCGTGGGACTCCGTGCAGAGGATGGGGCAGGGCCACAGACGGGTGGCTTGAGAGGGCAGATGAACCAGACAAGAAGGCGAAACTAGGAGTCAAAGCCGACAGCCGCAGCCCTGCCCCAGAGCAGCAGGGGTGCAGGCCGTCTCAGTGGTGAGCTTGTCCATAGTTATGAAAACCCACATTCTCCTTCCCAGGGCCACCTATGGCCACACAGGGACAAGGGCGGGCCCAGGCGACCAGGGTACGCTCACACAAGGTGCTTCTGGGGATGGGTGAGTGCAGGGACAGTGGGGAAAGGGCCGCTGTGGTGTCCACGGGGAGGGGGAAGTGGGGCTGGCCGCTGGGACTGGGTCAGGTGCCAGAGCAGCACGCGAGGCGGAGGGAGCAGGGCTGAGGGGCACTGAGCACGCGGAGACGGTGGAGTGTGACAGGGCTGAGCTGCATGGGTGTGAGCCTGCGGGTGAGGCCTGGGCCTGGGGGTCAGTGTGGAGACAGAACATCCCCACAGAGGAGATGAGGAAAGGCCCCTTCCCGGGGCGGGAACTGGCGGGATGGGGCTGGGAGGGAGGGAGCAAAGGACTCCCAGGAGTGGAGGAGAAGAGACTGAGGGCTGAGCCCAAACCAGCCAGGTAGGACTTTCGAGATTACAGGTAAAGCAGAGCCAGCAAGCCCGAGTGCCGCTTGGGGGTGACAAACGGAAGGCGGGGGCGCCTGAGTGGCTCAGTCAGTTGAGGGTCTGACGTTTGGTTTCAGCTCAGGTCATGATCTCACAGCTCGTGGGATCGAGTCTCTTGATGGGGCTCTGTGCTGGCAGTGAGGAGCTTGCTTGGGATTCTGTCTCTCCCCTCTCTCTGCCCCTCCCCTGCTTGTGCTCTTTTTCAAAATAATAACCTTAGGGGCGCCTCGGGGGGCTCAGTCGTTTAAGCGTCCGATTTTGGCTTAGGTCATGATCTCATGGTTCGTGGGGTTCAGTCCCGAATCGGGCTCTGTGCTGACAGCTCGGGGCCTGGAGCCTGCTTTGGATTCTGTGTCTACCTCTCTCTCTGCCCCTCCCCTGCATGTGTTCTCCCTCTCTCTCTCTCTCAAAAATAAACCTTAAAAAATATAAAACAGGGGCACCTGGGTGGCTCAGTTGGTTGAACGTCTGACTTCAACTCAGGTCATGATCTCACAGTTCATGGGTTCAAGCCCCATGTCAGGCTCTGTGCTGACAGCTCAGAGCCTGGAGCCTGATTCCGATTCTGTGTCTCTTTCTCTCTCTGCTCCTTCCCTGTTCATGCTCTGTCTCTCTCAAATAAATGTAAAAAAAAAAATTTTTTTTAAAATATAAAACGGAAACACAAAATAAACTAACTTAAAAAAACAAGGGAAGGCAAAGCAAGGTGGGACTTGTGGGTGGCATGCTCCGGTGACAAGCCAGCAGAGGAGCCCTGGCCACACGAGGCTGTGTCTGGGAGCTGCCATCTGGCAAACTCTCGACTCACCCACCAGGCACCATTCCCGAGTTGTGCACAATGGTGGAGGGCTGGGGGCCGCTGTGCGGGGGACCCTGGAGGCGCCCCGGGCCCCGGTGGGCATCTCCGCTCGGCAGCGGGCCTCTGAGCCGCCTTCTGGCAGTGATGCCTGGAGACACCCTCACCTTCCAGTTCAGAGTCTCATCTGCCAGCAGCTGATGGAAGCGATGCAGCGCCCGCTCCTGGAACTTTCCGTTCTCGTAGCGCTCGCGGCCGAACTCTCCCCGCGCAGCGGCCTCCGCCAGCCCTAACTGAAGGAACACCACCAGGTCCGGCTTCGGGAGGCCCACGTCCGGCTGCTTGCACCAGTCCAGAGAAAAGTTCTGGCAACAGAGACCCCGACAGTTAGAGAAAGAAACTTAATGGGGTCTAATTTTTGGTTTCGAAATTCTTAACAAAGGGGGAAAACAAGCTAATGCTTGTCTGATAGCAAAGGAACTCGCTTCAAGCCCTTAGATGGATTTTGAGTCAATCTACGTGTGAAAGCACAAGACCAATCCAACAGTTCCTGACAGAACAGGCCACTGTGGCCCTGACTGAAGGAGGGCGTCAGGAAAGGGCGCCCGGCTTTTCTGAGGTGGGATTATGTTCGTGAGAAGCTGCTTTGGGGTGTGAGCTGAACACTCATGACGGAGCCACTGACGTGGCGGGGCGTCAGGTCAGAGACCCAAGGGTTCTGAGGCAGCGGCCGGTGCTGGCCGTGCGGCCTTCTCTGCCGTGTACGCGTGAACGTTTCTAACAAAAAGCAGAAGGAACGGGCAGCGTGGTCACCGCCGTCCTCCCCACAGAACAACAAGCACACAGCACGGGTGGGGGTGGGGGGCAGGCAGGAAAATCAACAGAAAGCACCCAGACCCCCGCCACGCTCCGAAAACAAGATGCAGATGGGGGTGGGGAGATGCCAGCGGGCAACGCACACAACACCCCGCCTGCTCTTCCTGCCGGCAGCGAGCCGGTCAGCCCGGCGCCGAGAAGGACCCTACGAGTCCCAGAGGCGTTTTCTGAACACACACGGAGTCGGCACCTGCCATCGCCACACGGGGCCCAGACGGCACTCACCTCCTTGGCGCTGGTGAAGGCGACACCAGAAAACGCGTATCTGTCAACCACGAGCGTGATGCCTTGGCTCAACTTCTTCTTGATTAACGGCCTAAAAGACAGAGCGCTTCTGAGCCCGGGCTCGCGGGCCCAGAGGGCAGAGCTGACCGGTCCAGAAACCCACGCGCGCCGCGAGGGGACCGCAGCGCAGCGGTCTGGAACTACTTCTAGTCAGAAGAGCTCTGGGTCTTCTCTTTAGAAGGTGCCGAGGGAGCGCTGCCAGCCAAGCCCAACATGGAAAATACAAGTCCACAAAAGCGTCACGGACACAAGTGACGAAGGCAGATGAGCAGAGGAAGGCGCGGGCGGTCTGGGTGGGGGTGCGGGGGGGACAGGTCGCCCCGCTGAAAAGAAGTCGAGGCCAGGAGGGCGAAGGAGCAGATGCAGCCAGGAGGTGACATGGTGGCACTCGCCACCGGAAGCCTGGAGGACGAGGATGCACAGGTGGCCAAGGGGGTCCTCACCCAGTGACAGCCGCTCAGCTGCCATCCCCCTGCCCCGAGATCTCAGGTAGCTGGGCGCTGAGGGCCTGACACTAGCAGGAAGTGTTACTTGCACTGTTGTGGACAAAGCTGTCCGTTATCTGTGGCTTCGGGAAGCTCAAGAAGGGCAGGGAGGGAGGCGTGGTGCCGGCAGGAAGGTGCGGGTCCCACCGCGCATTACCTGTAGCTGCCCGTTAGTAAAGCAGCGGCCCGAGAGAGGGCAGAAGCGGGTGTGTGGCGCAGGAACCTTTTCCTATGTCTTGGCCTCATAAAACCACTTAATCTTTTATGTATTCAAAAACTAAAATTAAATCAACATGGAGAAAAAACCCTAAAATTACACACAAAGTCAAATGAACTTGCGTCCCAGATGAATACACATTGAGGAGGGGAAAATCCTGCCCCCAGGGGCCTGCGAATAGAGTGCTCAATGTGCCCTTGTTCTTTTTGTAAATTAAGTTTTGAGAGAGAGTGCAAGAGGAGAGGAGCAGAGAGAGAGGAAGACAGAGGATCCCAAGCAGGCTCCATGCTGTCAGCACAGAGGCCAATACGGGGCTCGAGTTTATGAACAGTGAGAGCATGACCTGAGCCGAGATCCAGAGTCAGATGCTTAACCAAGTGAGCTGCCCTGGCGTCCCCAATGTGCCCTTGTTCTAAGGACGGAGCTGCAGACCAGCCTTGGCCTCTACGCCAGCTGTTACAGGCAGGCGTGCCGACGATGCCGCGCTCTGGGAAGAGCGTGGTGCTGGGTGAGATGACCAGGCATCGGCGGAACTCGTGGGTTTTAGCACAAATACAGAAAGAGACGCAGATGAAGAGAAGCTTGTATGAGGTCCAACCACAGCAGGAACCTAGAGGCAGCGACACTCACTACCAGCGAGCACCCAGCACCTGGATGCTGGTTTTGAGATCATCTCCATGAAATGGAAAAGAACAGCTGGTCCCTGGGCTGGAGCAGGAGAAAACCGAAGGGAAGACCGAACATCTTATTCTACCAAAAAGTTCTCGAAGGATGAGGGCTTAGAACAGATCAAAGGGACACAGGAGCCAATGTAAAGAGACTCCCAGAGGCCAGATTTGGAATAATCTAAATATCAAAATAATTAACAGTGTAACCCACTAAATGAAAAGAATTTGGGAGTCCATACTGATGACAGACAGATGGGTGATTGAAGGAGGAGACAGGAAAACTCCTCCATAACAGAGAAGACCAACTAATAAATGTAGAAGTGATGGAATTAGAAAAGTCACCTTCTGAAATCAGAACAGACCCAGGCAGGATTGTTAATGAACGCTACAGTAGGAAATCCGAGTTTGCTAAAAAAGGGGACATTTATGCACTTTTGTAGTACCTCCCCTAGGGACTACTTAGAACAGGAAAGTCTCTTGGGGGAACGGCCTGGACAGCGCCCCCTTCACAAGCAGTCCAGGGACGGCCCAACTGCACTGTGTCACTCCTGGCTCGTCCTAAAGATGACCGACCCGGGGTCACTTCTACAGTATCCTTGCCAAAAACGCAAACCCAAATCTTCTTGTGAGCGAACATCAGACAAACCCTAAATTTGTAAAATAAATGACCTGTAATTTTTAAAAAGTAAGCAAATAATTAATGCAAACGTGGCAAAATATTACCAACAGGCGAAGCTTTGGAGGGGTGTAAGGGACTTCTCGGTGCTGTTCCTGCAACTCTTCCAACTGGCTGAAAGCATTCTTAAAAACTTAAAAAGAGTAGGAGATTGCTCAATTGTTATGGGAAGTAAAAGAAATCCTTAATTTCCAGGACAGAACTCCTGTGTGGCATGGAGTTTGAGGTGCTCCTGGAGGGTGGGTGGGGGTCGGCAAACAGAGATGGGGGAGGAAATGGGCGCTGTTCCCATCCTGTGAGGGGACCGTAACATATTCTGCACCCCTGAACTGTACAGGAGCCAGAAGACAAGTTATCTCTGGGAACCAGCAATTGATTCGATTAAGAAGCAGAGCAAAAAAGGTGGACAATGAAAGGGCTGGAGGAAATAACCAGTTTCCTCACAAAGTGCTTCAAAACAGCCCAGGTTCACGGGGCGCTCACTCCCGGGCCTGCCTGGCCAGCTCTACTTGACCCTCACCCTGATCTATACAACGTGCCACCATGGCCACCACACTGACGAGGAAGCCAGGCTGAGAGGGGCTGCGCGGGGCCAAGGTCACACAGCTGGTGGGTGATGGTGCCAGGTGTGAACCAGGCATCTGACCTGTCCTCCAAGGACTTTCATATCTGACTGATCAAATGGTAATGGCGGGAATGACCCAAAGGAGGAGCCACGCTACACACAGGCCTGTGGACCAGAGCACTGGGAAGTGGAGTCAGCATTATTTTTCATCTTTAAGTGGACTTACCTTATTTTTCTACAAAGCCACAAAAAGCAAAGTCAGACCAATTACGTCCATAAATTCCAGATGTATTAAAAAACATAACAACGATCTCTTCTAATACTTGGAGTGGGAACACCTTTCCAAATAAGACACAGGTGAGCCAGAAGAAAGCAGTTCAGACTTGCTTGTGGGGGTTGGGGGGGCAATGCAAAGCCGTCAGCAGGCATCTGGCTGCATCTACTGTGAAGAGCCTTTCTGGAGAGCTCCCCAGAGCAATAGGGAAGTCAGAGCTCTGCAAGCCAGAAGCAGAAAGGAAGTTATGAGACGGTTTTATGGGAGGATCCCTCTTATTTATGTTAGAAAACAATTCCAGTGACACAGGTGTATGTAAATGGACACAACAGCATCTGAAAGCACACACCACAGGCACTGGATAAAAGTTAAATGCTGAGAAAAGAGGAGTAAGAGGAGGTAAACAAAAGGGGCGGAGAAGGTAAACTGTGAACTTCAGTTACCAATGTGTCAACATCAGCTCATCCACTGTAACAAATGTCAACCCACTGATCTAAGATCAGTAATAGGAGAAATGGAGAAGAGGGGAGGGACGGGCTGTGGGGAACTCTGAACTTTTCACCAGCTTTTCTGTATACCTAAACCTACCCTAAAAAATAAAGTCTATTAATAATAAACTAAAAGGTGGCAAGGCAGGAAAAAGAAAGAGATTAGTGCTTTTGGGGACTACAGAGCTCTAAGACCTGAGGTCACTGGGGACAGGCCTGACACTTGTCAAAATGTCCTTCCTGGCATTACTGCCAACACCCTTCAGAATCGAGAGCTGCATCACCCAGGCTCAAGGGAGAAGCACAACACCAGGAAGGGGCAGCACAAAGGTAGGTTTTACACTTGCTCCCAGCGGTTGGCGGAGAAAAGGAGATGCACTGAGTGATCTTCCACCTCGCTCTTCTTTTCCAAATAAGAACTCAGAAGTTTGCCAATTTCAGTTGATCTTTCTAAAACAAAAAGAAAGAGAGAGAACAAAGTGAGGCCAGGGTCTCCACCTAAATTAGAACATAGCTGGAGCTGAACTTCTGGTCCCAGACTCAGGTTGAATCTTGTTTTATTGTCCCACGTGTGTATACAGGCGCAGACCTTCTCCTGAAGCCAAAGGAGCTTCCCTGAGAAAGGGCACACACGCTGGGATGAAAAATGCTTTAAGGGAATGAGGGTAGAAAGCAGTTATCTCAAAAGAAGTATTCATAAGATTCGCAGACTGCTTGGCTTAAAGATTAGATGGTATTCAAAACAGCATTTTCCTGTTTCCCTACCCGTTCTGTAAGCCGTACGGTGTTTTTGTATAACATAAGCACTGACGATATTTTCATAAGCACTTCTGAGAGCAATGCTTTACTTTACAAACTGAAAATATCCCATAACCCCAACCCCCACCCCCACCGAGAGGGCAAACAGCTATCCAGACACTGGTGTACGGACTACAAATCAGCGCCAGAACACTGCTGGGGGTGACAGATCCGGTCGTAACCTTGCGACACCAGTCTCCTGTATGTACGACCACGTCACGACCCCGCTTTAGAAAGGGCCGGCGGGTCGTACATCCACGAGAGACCCACAGAGCCGCACAAACACCAGGACTGCGAGCACCAGACCGAGCGGGTGCGCGTACTGACCGCCCCGCGCGGCCCGCCGGCACCACACCCACCCGGGAAGCGGAGCAGCTCCGCGCGGTGGCCCGAGGCGCACAGCGTGGCCACCAGCTTTCGGCTCTGCGTGCTCTTCCCCGCGCGGTCCACGCCCTCCAGCACTATGAGGGCCCCGCGCCGGCCCGCCATTGTGGCCCCTTCCCGCCACGCGCCGCAGTCCCGTGACACCAAGCCTCTCGGAGCGCCTATTGGCGGGCGTTTGCGACTCGCGCTGGGATTGGCTGACAGGGGCGCGGTCGCAGTGCTCGCTGGGAAGAGCCGGTGGCCGCGGAGCGTGGTGGGTCTGGGTGAAATATCTGCGTCAGCAGTTCGCGCGGGGACGGGCTGAATGGGATCGCGTCAGCGGCGCGCTCTGGAATTGACTAAGTGGGCCGTCTTCACTGCCGCACGCTGGGATTGGCTGCTGGCCCGGGAGCGGGGCGAAGGCCCCTTGGTCGCCCCGCCCCTTCCGGCGGACTCCCTGTCCGGGCAGCGGCTGCTGTGGCTTAGGGCTACGGCCTGGGCCGCGGGCGAACGGATCCCGCTGTCCAGGTGCAGCCGTGTCGTCCCGTGTCGCGACAGTCGCGGGAAGCGGTGGCATTGTCGCTGTTCGTGAAGCCCGGGCTGCACTTCAGAAGACGACGCAGGCGGCTAATGGGAGAGGGACGGGCGCAGCTGTTGCGCCGCCTTGTGTCCGACTCCTGCCGTGGGGGCGACGGCAGGGGGGGAACTTTAGGGCGGAGAGGAGCGCCTGGCCTTTGGAAAGCGCCTGGCCTTGTGTGCTATTGTCATGTTAGGGACACCCGAGCCGATTGGGGTGCTTCAGTGAGACTGCGCTCCTGCGGAGTCCGCCGGTCTCGCCTGATGAGGCGCCCTTCCGCCGTCGGGATCCCGCCCTCGTCACCTGCTTGTCTCCCGGTGCCCTACCTCGGTGCCGTCACTTTGGGGGCAGGACACACACGCCCAGTGGTAAACAGCTGGGGGCACGTTTCCCAGAATAGCCTCAGTAACTGGATTAGAGTTTGCAGATTGGAGGCAGATGCAGCTAGAATTGTGGTGGTTCTGAACTTAAAAGGCTGTTTTCTAGCGAGCCTTTTAGAGCACAGGCTTCCCTGCTGCAGCCCAGGAGACTGTCAAGGCTTCCCCGCACCACCCACGTCCTCGGCCGCGATTTCCTTGACCTTTCTCCCCAGGTCTCAGGGTTCGCACAAGCCCCTGGTACCGCTGTTATCCAAGACTCCTAGAGTCGCTTTATGTTAACAAAATTGATCTTTGCCTGATTCGGTTCTCGGTTCTGGAAAGAGTGGTAGATTATATTATTATTCCAAATCTTTGCCTAATTCCTGGATACCGATCTTGGCTGTGTGACTTCCAAGGCTGCTGTGATCAGCTGACACGCGCACTTTAAAGCTAGAAGCTTTAAAAGCTGGTGTGTGATTCGTCCATCCCCTCTTTGCCGTGCCCCCCCCCCCCATGTGAGAAGAGTATATGCAAGGTTACTGATGTTTGTCTGTGCTGGATCCCAGAAGCAAGGCAAGCAGCCACTGCAGCACCGTCTAGGGAAAGCTCACTGGTTGATATAAAGGCTGGTGCTTAATGTCATAGGTAGGGAGTAACATCCCTTAGTTTGGGTCTCCTGTTCTGGAATGTCCATCTCCTCAAGCATCTGCAGGATGAGCTCACCAGGCTGCCAGGGAGGACTGTGTGTGCAGCTTGCGAATGCATGGCCTTCCTGGTTGCCCGTGGAAATGGAGGAGCCTGGCTGTTGGAGTCTCGTGTAATAGGTGGTTGGGGGTGCCGTTTTGACTGCAGAAATGGCTAAACTGGCACAAGTCCAGTGATATTGTTGTTAAGACAGCGTTTTTCGCATCCATCTCTCCCGACATGTCATGCCTCTCTAATACCAGGATGACTCTTAACTGCCCTCACCAGAGTCCCAGCCTCACCGGGGCTTAAATCAGCAGGATATTTCATGATCTCACATAACTTGGAGTCCAGAGTTAGGCAGCCAAGAACTGCTTCCTCTGCTTGGTGATGTTCAATGTCAGGCCCACATTTTAGCGGTTCTACTTTTATCCTGTGGTCACAGGGTGACTTCTGCCTCTTCACGCATTCAGTGGTGATCTCCGGGCCCTGCCGTGGGCAGAGGAGAACCTTTCTGCTCTGCTGCACTGAGTCAGGTCTCGGGCCTGGTTTTCATCACGGGCCCTCGATCTGTGAGCCCTCTTCACAAGACCATGGAGGCCTTCTCAGGTGGGCACAGGATATCCACTTCATGGACGAAATTACAGGCTTCTGAGACAGAGGTGAAACAAAATGGGTTGTAAGTTGACACTGGCTGGTGGTCATGTGGGACGTCTTAGGTCCTCTCTACTCTTATGTGTTTGAGATCGTCCATTAAAAAACAAAAAGACCTGGGGTGCTTGGCTGGCTCACAGTTGGTGGAGCATGCGACTCTTAATCTCGGGGTTGTGAGGTCGAGCCCCACATTGGGTGTAGAGGTTACTTAAATTCTTTAAAAAATATCAAGACTCTTTTACTGTTCCTGTTTCTCAGGTGTGTTGTGCCTTCCTCCTCACAGGACCATGTCAGACACTGGTGCTGTGCAGCAAAGACTGTGTGTGAGCTGGGGTGCTGTACCACAGTCCCACAGAGCGGGCGGCTCAAAATGGTGCCAGTCTTTCTACAGCACAGATGCAGAGAGAGATCTCTGGTGTCTCTTCCTTCTCCAGATACAGTCACATTGTGGGCTAGGATTCAACCTATGAATTTGGGGGGATATTCAGTCCATAGCATTCACCTACTTCCTGAAGACTATGCTGGGTACATCAGTGTCTTACCAGACTCCATTCCCAGCCCCACTTGCAGTTAGACGTGACCAGGTAACTGCCAATTAAGTGAATAGAGGGGCGCCCAGGTGGCTCAGTTGGTTAAGCATCTGGCTTTGCCCTAGGTCACAATCTGACAGTTCATGAATGCTGTCAACACAGAGCCCGCTTCAGATCCTTGGTCCTGCTCTCCCTACCCCTCCCCCCTCAAAAATAAACATTTCAAAGTAAACGTGAGTAGACACAGTGTGTACTCCTTGAGACAGTGAACAGTGCTCTCCCTCTGCCCACTGCTCCCCCTCATTGCAACCCAGCCTCAACTGTGCTGACGGTGACAAAGCTGTCTGGGGGAGACACTGTGCTTGGAGGAACCTGGGCCCCAGATGAGCCCAGGGAGCATGGCTGCCACATCCTGGACTCCACTTTCGGACTGTTACACAAGAAATAAAATTCTGTCTTTTCCAAGCCACTGGATTCGGTCGGGATTCTTTATGTTAGAGTGAGTGGCTTACTCTTCCCCCAAAGGTCCCCCAATTTTTCTCAATTAGGGACATTTTGATGTCACAACTTAGGTCCTGACTGTACCTGGTGAGTAGAAGCCAGGGATGCTGTTGAGCATCCTACAAGGCATAGGACAGCCCACCCCCAACCCACCTCCACAGCAGAGTTTTCCGGCCCCAAATGTCCACAGCACTGAGGCTGAAAAACCCCACCCTGAAGTACATCCCGGTAACAGCAGACAGTAGGGGAGTCCTCTCTCTGGTAGTTTCTAGAAGAGGGTCTTCCTAAGAGGATTCATCAGTTTTCTTAATGAATGAAGATAAATGACTATTTGGAAGAAGTTACCTTCTTTTTATTTATTCTTGAGAGAGAGAGGGAGACACAGAATCCAAAGCAGGCTCCAGGCTCTGAGCTGTCAGCACAGAGCCCGATGCGGGTCTCTAACTCATGAACTGCAAGATCATGACCTGAGCTGAAGTCTGACACTTGCCAACTGAGCCACCAGGTGCCCGTGAAGAAGATATTTTTTTTTACTTTAATTTTTTATTATGTTTATTTATTTATTTAATTTTTATTTATTTTAAAGAGAGGAGACACAAAATCCAAAGCAGGCTCCAGGATCTGAGCTGTCAGCACAGAGCCTGATGCGGGGCTCGAACCCACGAACCGTGAGATCATGACCTGAGCCGAAGTTGGACACTTAACCGACTGAGCCACCCAGGAGCCCCAAAAAGTTATCTTAATATCTGACATATGAAAAGCCATTAGACTTTAATTATTTTTTCTTTTTAGATGAAGGCATGAAGATCAGCTTCCTCATAGATGGTGGGTAAGGGACATAAAATGATAGAATTACAAATAGCCAGTGGATGTGGAAAAATGTGTTTAGCCGCACATAAAGAAATGCAAATTAAAACACTGGTTGCTTTTTTGGTTCTTTCTTTTTTTTTTCTATCATGTCAGTAAAGGCAAAAAGCCTGACAGGGGCACTTGGGTGGCTCAGTTGGTTAAGCATCAGAATTCAGGTCAGGTCATGATCTCTCAGTTCCTGAGTTCAAGCCCCACATTGGGCTCTCCGCTGTCAGTGCAGAGCCTGCTTTGGATCCTTTTTGCCCCTCCCCAGCTTGCACATGCTCTCTCTTTCTCTTTCAATATATAGACATTAAAAAAAAAGAAAAAAAGGCCTGACAAAATTTAGGGTTGACAAAGGTTTAGAAACATACTTAGTGGAGTGTCGGTTGGTATCATTTTTCCCTTGGGCAATTCATTTAGAAGTATTAGCACTTAGAACATGCAATAGGTTTTGAGCTAGCAATTCCATTTCTAAGAATTTATCCTAAATGGCTAATAGGACAGTGTGTAAGTTAGAGATGTCCATAACCCTTGCCACTCCTCCCATTGACCGATGGGTCTAAGTCCCCTCTCCTTAAATCCGGGTTGGCCCCAACAGTGTGTCCAATCAAGTGGTAGTGAGGTGTCTTGGGACCACCCAGAGCATTCTCAAGTACTCCAGCTTCTACTTGAGATGTCAGGAAGCGCTGCGTGGCCGTGTGCAAAGCACTATCACGCCAGACAGCTATGCCGGAGCAGCCCCACGTTAAGTCGAATGTCAACTTCCAGCCACCCCAGTGATCTCTTTAGAGACCTATCTCCCATAGAACAGAAGAATCACCTGCTGCAATGTGTGACGCATAAAAATTATGAGTGATAATAAATGGTTCCTTTAAGCCATTGTTTTCGGGTACTTTATTATGCAGCAATAAATCACTGGCACACAGATACATACAGCAATTTGATTAAAGGTTCACCAGGGTGTTATTTCTGGTGATGAAAAATTGAAAACAATCAAAATATTATTCATCTATTGTTAAAATGTGGCACACCAATGCAATGAAATATATCTAGTCAGCAGAATGAAGAATTGAGTAAAACATGGCCAGATGTTTGCGAAGAGTATTAAGTTAGAAATGTAAATAGTAGAAAAATGGATAGTATGATTCACCAGTAAGAAAGCCAACAGCCCAACTTTAAAAATGGGCAAAAGTTACCAACAAACACCACACCAAAAAAGATATACAGATGGCAAATACACGGTAAAAAGGTGCTCAAAATCATATTTCATTAGGGAATTGTAAATACAACAATGAAATACCTGCACACCTGTTAGAATGGCAAAAATCTGGAAGGAACACTGACAACGCCAGATACTAGCGAGGATAAGGGCAACAGGAACTCTCTCTCATGGACTGCCGGTGGAGGTGTGAGATGATATGGCCACTTTGGAAAACAGTTTGGTGGCTTCCTATAAACCTAGACAATCTTACACTTTGTATTTAACAAAAGGAATTGAAAATGTCCATACAAAAACATGTAAACAAGTGATTATGCTAGCTTTACTCATAATTGCTAAAATTGGAAGAAACCAAGATATTCTTCAATAGGTGAATGGGTAAACTATGGTACACCCAGACAATGAGATATTACTCAGTATCAAGAAGTGAGCTATCAAACCACAAAAGAGCACAGAGGTGGGGTGCCGTGTGGGGGGCACAGTCAGTTAAGCATTTGACTTCAGCTCAGGTCATGATTTCATGTTTCATGAGTTTGAGCTCCACATCGGGCTCTGTGATGACAGCTCGGAGCCTGGAGCCTGCTTCAGATTTTGTGTCTCCCTCTCTCTGCCCTTCCCTTGCTCGCACTCTGTCTGTCTCTGTCTCAAAAATAAACAAACATTTAAAAAAGCATGGATTAAACTCAAATGCATGTTGCTAAGTGAAAGAAGCCAATCTGAACAGACTACATACTGTGTGATTCCAACTATATGAAATTTTGGAAAAGGGAAAACTACGCAGTAAGATCAGTGTTTGCGAGGGATTATGGGGAGTGGGGTGAGGGATGGAAAGGTGGGGCACAGGATTTTTAGGGCACACAAGCAATTCTGTATTTTATACACGTCACTATACACTTCTCAAAACCTATGGGATGTGCAGTCATCCAGAGTGAACCCTAATGTTAAACTATGGAATTTAATAATAGTGTATCAGTATTATTTAACCTTTTTTTTTTTTAAGTTTATTTTTGAGAGAGAGACAGAGAGAGGATCTGAAGTGACAGCACAGAACCCAAGTCAGGGTTTGAACCCAGGAACCATGAGATTATGGCCCGAGCTGAAGTCTGACACTTAACCAACTGAGCCACTCAGTTCCCCCCACCCCATCAGTTATAACAAATGTACCACAGCAACCCAAAATGTTTATAATGGGTCTGTGTGTATGTGCACGTGTGTGTTTAAGGGTAAAAAGTATATAGAACTCTTTTCTTCAATTTTCCTGTAAAGTTAAAACTACTCTAAAAGAGAAGGTTTATCTAGTTAAAAAACAAACATGGCCATTTAAAACAAAAGGTCGGTAGTGTGCAATTATGTGCATTTTCTCATCAAGCACTAAAAAGGGACCAAAAAGGATGCACCCAACCTGCTAAAATTCAGAATCAAAGGTGAACAAGACAGAGATCTGTACACTTAGGATGTGGGGAAACTCGAAATTTCTGTATGGCCTGAATTATTTCAGCGAACATAAAAAATGGAAATTCGTTAGTATTTGACATTTTTAGGGGAGAGTCACGAAGGGGGCTACATGTTTATACATGCATCCTGCATCCTGTATAACGAAACTCCCCTGGTCAGAGTGTGCTAACTCGCGGGAGGGCACCCTGGAACCTCCGGGGCCCAGGCCCCATCTCCCCGGCACCGTGGCCCGCCCGGGCTCCCGCGTTCCACCTGCACGTGCGTCGCCCACCGGCCCGCCGTACGCTGGGGACTCCGCGATAGCTCGCCAGACCACGCAGGCCACACCCCGCCCGCACCTGCTTTGCGCCAGCGCTGCCGCTGGGCCGGGGGCGGGGGCCTGGGACTCCCGGGACCCGCGGACAGGGTCGGGTGTCCAGAGCGTTTGGTGCCTCCAGGCCGCGACCCCTGCCCCGTCGGGGGCCAGGCCCATACCTAGCTCTTCGGTGGCGCCGCCTGCAGCCCGCCGACCGGAAGCTAAGGGGCATGCCCAGATGGCACCCCGCCCCCGACCCGAGAGCCAATCAGCACTCGAAGCTCATTAATAGTGAACACGGCCGGCCCCGCCTCCACCCCTCGCGGCACCGCCCGCCCGCGCAGACCTAGAGCGCGGCCGCGGACGAAGATGGCGACCGCCATGTACTTGGAGCACTACCTGGACAGTAAGCGTCCCTCGCGGCCCCCGAGCCCGGCGCCCGCACAGGGTACCCCCTCACGGTTCCCCACGGACACCAGGCTCTGCGTGCGGACCCCGAAGGCTCGTGGGGGCAGCGGGGGAAGTCCGGAGGCGGTGGGGGCGCGGGGGCGCGCGCAGGGCGGGGCGGGGCCGCGAGGAGGTGCTCGCGGGGGGCGCGGCGCAGGGTCCCACCGTCACCGCCGCGCCAATTCCAGGTGCGTCACAGAGGGGCGGAGCCGGTTGGCGCGGGGCGGGGCTTGTGTGCCACCGCCCCGCCTTTCCTGACTAGGCCCCGCCCCTAGACCCCGCTGTATACCCGCCCTCCCCGACCTCGGTCCCTCTCGGGTTAGGCCCGGCTCTGGGCCACGCTACGCCCTTCCCGACCCCCTCCGCTTACTTGGCCCGGCTCCCCGCCCAGGCCCCGCCCCCACTGCGCTGTCTGGCGCAGGTGGTCGAGCTACTATCCCCTCGGATCCTGGACTGGGAGTGGGGACTGGGGGGCGGGGGACTCCAGCCGAGGTTCTGTGCCTGTTCGTGCTGTGACCTGGTAGTTGGGGGAGACGATACTGGCTGGAGAGTATTCTCGGGTGCCTGTGTTTCTGCTTGGCCGGGGATGGGGGTGGGAGGGGGGACTTGCAGGTGTTGGGGCAATGATCGTCACCACGGGCAGACGTCTGTGAGGCGCTTCTGTCCACATGTAGCACAGGTTGGAGCTTCCTGAGAACTCCTGAGAAGATGGTTGTTTCCCTCATTTCACAGATGGGGAAATGCGGGCCGCAGAGGCTAAGTAGCTTGTCAAGGTCATGCACTCAAGCAGGTCTGGCTCTGGCTAGGGGATGGCCTAGTGGGGGGTGCTGGTGAAGGGGGCTGGAGAGCTGTATTGCAGTGGAAATGTACACGGTCCCTGGTACCTGGCTGCTTGGAAATCCCCCCTGCAGCACTGTCAGGAGCAGTTGGAGATAAACCCCTGCTCTGGGGGAGACGGTGGTGATCTCCCAGGCCAAGCCTGAGCAATAGGAGGGCGGGGGATGGCGTGCACCCTGGAGGGGAGGCTCTTCCCTGCACTCACTACAGAACCACTGATGCCAGCACATTAGCTGGGGGGCGCTGAGGCTTGCTTTTCTCTGTCCTGGTACCTTCCCAGTGGGCCCCATGAGGAGGATTTGAGGATCGCAAGTTCCATCAAACGGTCACCTGTGTGAAGGCTCAGGATGGACATACCTACTCGCTCGTGTGCCAAGGAAGCAGCCTCAGTCCTCCTTTTTCTGGACTTTGATACAGGGCAGACGGATTTTTTTCTAAGTGCACAGCCAAAGAAGGGGCATGAAGGACCCCAGCAGGTTGCTAGAACACTGAGGTCATACTATCCCTCAGAGCTCTGTAGGACAAAGCAGGGAGGTCCATGGGAGGGTGTGGTGAACTTAGAGGCTGTGGAGGGAGTTTGTGCTTTCTTTGGCTGGCCTGGGTGGCTTTAAGGAGCAGCTTTGTAAAGACTAGATTTAGCTCTACAAGCATCGCTGTCAGCTTAGGACTGGGCATGGGAGCCAGCTAGGGGCCTGTAGAGGCTGTGCAGGCGGACCGGAAGGTTAGCTTGGAGTAGGAGGTTGGCAGTGCGGAGGGGAACGCAGTGGGGGGTGGGGGCCTCCAGCCGTGTTGTCCAGCACGGTCTGTTTAATTTGAAAGTAATTAAACTTGAGCCAGTGAAGAGTTTAGTTTCTCAATTGTAGGAGCAGCCCCATTTCAAGTGCTCAGCAGCTCTGCGGTCAGTGCCTGGTGTATTGTGTAACCCAGAGAGACCGTGCCCATCCTTGCTCAGTGTTCTACCCCGCGCACGGGGTTTCACAGTAAAGCTGGGGGGATGGTCAAAGAGACCTCAGAGTTTTGGTCACTCACTGTGGTGGATTATTGAAAGGGGAGGAGTGGCTGGGGGGAGTTATAGGGTGGACAGCCACACGGACCCCTTCCCTGCCTCTGCTGGCAGCTCGAGGATAATCCTCTCTAATTTCCCCAGCTTCCAACGACATTTGGAACCTGTGAGTCTATTATCAGTGTTTGGTACTTGTTCTTTACAAAAGACACCTTAATCCTTCTCCTCTTCAAATCCTAACAGAAACAGGAAACTATGTGGGCTTATTATTTGTAGATTTTAGGTATACAGTCTGGAAGGCAGATTTTGTCCTGCTACTGAGAAGTACATGTCTCTGTGTTCCAGGTATCGAGAACCTTCCATGTGAACTGCAGAGGAACTTCCAGCTCATGCGTGAGCTGGACCAGAGGACAGAAGGTGCGTCCAGGCTTTTCAGTGCAGCCGGCAGTATGCATTGACAGCTGGGGAGAGGAAGCTCCAAGATACTGGGGGTGGCACCAGTCTTCCAGGGGACCCGGGACAGCGGGGCTGCAGCCTGGCCTTAGGCTTTGGGCATTGCAGAGTGTTTTATGGAGAGTGCTGACACTTTAAAATTAGACTTAGAGGCCTGTGGGGGGCTCAGCCAGGTCAGCATCTGACTTCGACTCAAGTCCTGATCTTATGGTTGGTTAGTTCAAGCCCCTCATTGAGCTCTGTGCTGGCAGCTCTCTCAAATATAAATAAAATATTTAAAAAATTAGACAGTTTCTTGGATTTTAACATATCTTCATATAATAATTTTTTTTAATGTTTATTTATTATTGAGACAGAGAGAAACAGAGCACAAGTGGGTGAGGGGCAGAGAGAGAGGGAGACACAGAATCTGAAGCAGGCTGCAGGCCCTGAGCTACCTGTCAGCACAGAGCCCGACGCGGGGCTTGAACCCACAAACCATGAGATCATGACCTGAGCCAAAGTCCAACGCTAAACCAACTGAGCCACTCAGGCGCCCCTTCATTATTTAGAGAGAGAGTCCGCAGGGGCAAGTGGGGGAAGGGCAGAGAGAGAGAATCCCAAGCAGTCTCTGCACTTTCATCACAGAGCCTGATGCGAGGGTTGAACTCACAAACTGAGATCATGACCTGAGCTGAAATCAAGAGTCAGATACTTAATTAACTAAGCCACCCAGGTATCCTTTCTGTATCATTTTTATAACCATCATCCATTTGTTGCGATCAGAATGTTTGTCATCTTTCCTTTCCTTTAAAAGATTTCCTGTTTCTCAGAGCACCTGGAGGGCTCAGTCACTGAGTGTTCAACCTCGGCTCAGGTCACCATCTCATGGTTCGAGCGTTTGAACCCTGCATCAGCTCTGCTGTCAGCGTGGGTGCTCTGTCTCCCTCTCTCTCTGGTCTTCCCCCCCTCCCAGAAGGATAAGACATTAAAAAATTATTTTTATTTTTAAACTGTGCATGTAGAGTTTAAACGGACAGCACTTTCTTATGTTCTGGTATTTAACTCCCTGTTTCTAAACGTCATGTTTTTGCTATTTCTTACTTTATCTCCCTTTTGCTTTGGGCCTTATTCTATTATTGTGGAATATGAAAATTCCCTTCCAAAGTAGCACCTGCCCAGCTCCTGCACCCCCCCACCCCCATCTCCTGGTGTAGTGGATTAGAATCTGAATCTGTGGTACCACAGGGATGGGGTTTCCTTCAGGACTCTTGCGTAGGCGGTTTGCAGCTGAGCCATGTTACATGCTATGCTTGTGTGACTTGTTTTGAAGCATTTCTATATTTCCTGGAGTTCATTGTTGCTTTGTTTTCCACATTCCATACGCATTCCACATTTTCCTTGTGTCCGCTGCCCCAGGGTATCTGCCAGATCTGAGTTTGCTCTCCAAACGCAGACTTCTCCCTGGGGGCCGCCTGTGCTGTGCTGTGGGCTATACCTGGGCTGGCTGTTTCTAGGCCTGCTGCACAGGCTCTGCCTCTGCTGTCTTCGACGCAGGACCCTGAGTGCTTTGTTGTGAACGTCCTCTCTCTGGATCTGCTGCCTTGTTTTATTGGAGCCTTTCCTCTAGTAGTTTCCTGGAAAAGGTACACGGGACAGTAGACTTTTTAGAATGTTGTATATCTGAAAATGTGTTTGTTCTGGTTTCCTAGTTGATGAACAATTTGGCTGGGTATAGAATTCCAGATTAACTGTCATTTCCCCTTAGAACATGGCCGGCTCTGCCACATTGTCTCCCAGCTTCCACGTTACCCTTGAGAGATGTGATGCCATTTGGATTCCTCATCTATATGTGTTTTATCCCCCCTTTCCTGTTTAGCAGCTTCTGGGCTGCTGTTTTTGTCCTTGCGATTTTGTGTTTTGTGGTGATGTATTTGGGTGCGGGTGACTTTTCATTCATTGTGCCTGGCACGTGTTTTGTAAGATCAGAATAGCTGTGGTTTTTCACTGAGGTACAGTCTCCTGACTAGCAAATACAGAGACTTATTTTACTGTGAAAAATGGCATTTACATTCAGAAATAAGCATAAGTTGGTAAATTGCCTAACAAATACCACCTTGCGAACCTCTGTCTAGGTGGAGAAATGGAGCCCCTGCTGAGCATGCTACCCCTCCCCCCAGGGGGCTCGTACCCCGAGTTTACCCCTGCAACAGTAGGATTCTCACCTCCCTAAACCGGAGAGTTCAGAGTTGTATCAGTCAGCTGTTAGTTAATTATCAGGGGAATCTCACAGTATGTGGTCCTTTCTGTCTGGCTTTTTTTGTTTGGTGTTACCTTTAGTGGGATTAGTCCACATTGCTGTGTGTGACAGCTGTGCTTTTTGGTTCTGGGTAGCATTCTGTGTGATTGGACCACAACTTATTGATCTGTCTTACTGTAGATTGCACATTTGCCTTGTTTCCTGTTTTCTGCATTTATGGACGGTTTTCATATGAATCCTAAATCTTTTGGGTGTGGTCTTAAGGGTGGAAGGCAGGTCGTAGCTGGATGAGCACACAATCTGTTACTCAGACGGGGGTGTTGCGAGTCAGAGGGGCATGTGTTCTCGCTGGAACAGTGATTGTGCGCTGTCACTTCCTGGGTACACTGCCCAGGCTGTGGCGTCTGCATGTCCCCTGGCGCCAGGCCACCTGCAGAAGGCGGTGTGCACCGGGCTCCCACCAGCTGTTCTTGGGAGTTTGGCCCACCACCTCTAACTGGAGCTGGCACTGCTGAGCTTCACTTGTTCTGAACTGCGCGTGGGGACTAGCTCTTCTCCCATTTCGCTATCAGATAAGAAGGCAGAGATCGACATCCTGGCTGCGGAGTATATCTCCACGGTGAAAACGCTGTCCCCAGACCAGCGCGTGGAGCACCTGCAGAAGATCCAGAATGCCTACAGCAAGTGTAAGGAATACAGTGACGACAAGGTGCAGCTGGCCATGCAGACCTACGAGATGGTGAGGAGGTGGGGGGCCCGCCCGCCCTGTATTGCGGGAAGTGCGCCGTTTGGACTGTGACACAGGCACTGTCTGATTGTTGTGAGCCCGCCTGCTCCTTGTCAAGTCCTGGCAGTCCCTGCGACCGCCTCTGTCCGGGCAGGATGACTGCTTATCCCTGGGTTCTGACCGCATTGCCTTGTCTCTCTCTTTTCTAACGTCTTGGTTGAAATACCTAGATGGCATTGGAGGCATTTTCTGTGAGAACCTGCACGGTCTGCAGGTTTTTATGTCCTCGCCCCCATTCCACTGCAGTGCACAGCCCCGTATCGCACTATTGTCTGCCTTCATGGTTTTCCTGAGCAGAAGTTACTCTGTTAAGGTGTCAAAACATGTGGGACAAAGAGTCCAGCGTAAACTCTGAGATAGTGGGCCTCGTTCTATAGCGCTCTGTTAATTGAAGATTCAGTTGAAGGCCGAGAAAGTACGTCCTGATTGATTTCCAGTGTGTTTGTGATTCCTGAGATGCCTGCTTTTGTTTTTAAATAAGCCTTGTGAGCATCCTTTCCTATAGGTGGATAAGCACATCCGGAGGCTCGACGCCGACCTGGCGCGTTTCGAGGCCGACCTGAAGGACAAGATGGAGGGCAGTGGCTTTGAGAGCGCAGGAGGACGAGGGTCAAAAAGCAAGTCTGTTAATTTTTCTTTATTTTGTTACCGTTACGTATAGAGTTTTGAAGAATTTTGTCTGACGGGTATATTAGAAACATTTTGGTAAATATCTTATTTGAGTAAATCTGGTCCTGCTATTGTGAATTCTCAAGGTAATTGGGGTGTGTATTGTCTTTCAGAAGGTCGAAGTCAGAAAGAAAAAAGAAGCTCCCGAGGTCGTGGCAGGAGGACCTCAGAAGAAGACACTCCGAAGAAAAAGAAGCACAAAGGAGGGTGAGAGGCTCTTTTCTTTGTCTCTTTCTCCCGGAAGGTTACTGAGCGTTAGTATTTACTCAGCATCTAGGAACACCGTGGCCGGTAACAGCGAGAAGGTGCCCCCTGCGCACCCGCCGTGGGTATGGTTCCGCCTGCCCTCCGTTTGCCGGCCCCGCCTGTTCTCGGCGGCCCGACGGGGTCCCGGGCAGAGTGACCGGCCGAGGTTTCACAGCTGGTGTGCGGGAGCTGGGTTTGGATGGGGTGGTCTGACTCCAGAACCCACGCTCTGAGCCCCTGTGTGTCCTGACTCTTGAGTGACACTGTAACATCTACCTGCATTTCGGGCCAAGCCGCAACTCAGGAGCTAAACACAGAGCTGTTCGTTGTGTTCTGTATAAATCTGTATTTTGGATATATTTATTATGAAGTTGCATGACTGTATTTATTAAACATACGTGTCATTTACCTTGAATTTCAGCATATTTCATTTAAAGCATTCTCCCATGTGCTCACCCCACCTCCTTGCTGCTGTTGTATTGCTTCACAGAAGTGACTTTTAATTTTTTTTATTTTTACTTTTAAAAAATATCTATTTATTTTTGAGAGAGAGACAACGTGAGCAGGGAAGGGGCAGAGAGAGAGGGACACACAGAATCTGAAGCAGCTCCAGGCTCTGAACTGTCAGCACAGAGCCCAACGTGGGGCTCAAACTCATGAAATGCGAGATCATGACCTGAGCCAAAGTCGGACGCTTAATGGACTGAGCCCCCCAAACACCCCAAGGAGTGACTTTTAGACTCCGAGAAAACAGTAAAGCGCTGAGTGGCTTCTGGGGAGATGGTTCTGACAGTTACGGGGAGAGCTTAGGAGAGTCCATTCTTGACAAAAAAACGGAAGTTTTGGTTCTGTTTCAACTTTTATCTTAAGAAAAACCCTGAATACCATGCAGTTAATAAGTGCAGAACAAGCAGGTCATTTAGTGAATTACTCTGAGGCGCATCCTCAGTGATTGACCTTGGCCAGAAGTGCTTTCATGTTCTCTGTGGAAACCATAACCTCCTCCCTCTGCACCAGGTACGCATGACCCAGAGTTATGTGGTGCTTATTTCCATTCTTTGTAGTCCCGTCTCCCATGTGTGCGTTCCTGGATGCTATAATCTTGCTTTTTGTTCCTTTTATTTATTTTTATTATTATTTTTTTATGTTTGTTTATTTTTGATAAAGAGACAGCATGAGAGGGGGAAGGGCAGAGAGACAGGGAGACACAGAATCCGAAGCAGGCTCAAGGCTCTGAGCTGTCAGCACGGAGTTGGACACGGGGCTCGAACCCACAAACGTGATCATGACCTGAGCTGAAGTCAAGCCATCCGGGTGCTTCATGGTTTCATTGTTATATTTTGTTATATTTTTTCTGTTGTTTGTCTTCTGTTTCATTGATTTCTGCTCTTTTTTTTATTTTTTCTTTCCCACCACTTGGATTTACTTTTCTTTTTTTGGCTCTTTAAGGTGGAAAGTAACTAAGAGCAATGATTTTCATACTTTCCTTTTCTAGTATTTAAAGCTATAAGTTTTTGTCACTACTATTAATCTAATTACTGTTTTAGCATATTCCATAAATTTGGATATATTTTTATTTCATTCAAAATATTTTAAAATTTCTTTTGTGATTTTTCTTTGACTTATAGTTTATGTAGAAGTATGTTCTCAGCTTCCAAGTAATTTGGAATTTTCCAGGTAACCTTGTGATTTCAGTTTCTTTTTTCTGGTGTGATCAGAGAACGCTGTATAACTGCAATTCTCTGGAGTCGACGAAGACTTGTGTTATGGTATTTGGTCCTGTCTTGCTGTGTGTTGTGTATGCCCTTGACAAGAATATCATGTTTTCTTTGCTGGGGGCGTGTTCTGTAGCTGTCAGTCACGTAGCTTGGTTGGCTGTTAGCTTGGCCTCTGTGTCCTTCCTGACCCTGTTACTTGCTCAATGAATCACCGAGAGAAACAGCTTAACAGTCTCGAACTCAGGCTGTGGGTTTGTTTGTTTCTTCTGTTAAGTTTTGCTTTACGTATTTTGAAACCCCGTTATTTGTTGGTACATATGCATTTAGGTTTTTCTAAAAATAACTGACTCATTGTTATGAAATTTTTCCTTTCTTTTTCCCTGGTAATATTCTTTATTTTGAAGTCTACATGATCAGATAGTCACTCCAGTTGTCTGATGATGATGAGTTTTCACATGGTATATATTTTTCCTTTCTCATTCTTTTATTTTTAATATATTTATGCTTTTTTACTTGGAGTGTCTTTTTTTTAAGTTTATTTATTTATTTTGAGAGAGAGCATGAGCAGGGGAGGGACAGAGAGAGAGAGAGAGAGAGAGAGAGAGAGAGAGAGAGAATATCCCAAGCAGGTTATGCACTGTCAGCACAGAGCACAACACGGGGCTTGACTGTGTGAACTAAGATTGTGACCTGAGCCGAAATGAAGAGTTAGACACTCAACCAACTGAGCCACCCAGGCGCCCTAGAGTGGGTTTCTTGAAGGCAGCAAAGTTGTCTTGCTTTTTTTTTTTTTTTATCTAGTCTGACAGTCTCTCCCTTTTCATTGCAGTATTTAGCGTGCTTGGGTTTAACATTGCCACCAGTATGGCTGGTTTTGCATTGACCTTGGTCCTGGTAGTTGTCCACTGTGCCGTCTCTTAGTACAGTGTCTTCTTTTAGATTAATCATGTGTTTAAAAGAAAACTTTTTAAAATCTTTATTTATTTTTGAGGAAAAGAGAGTGTGAGCCGAGGAGGAACAGAGACACACACACAGAATCTGAATCAAGCTCCAGGCTCTGACCTGTCAACATAGAGCCCAATGTGGAGCTCAAACTCGTGAACTTGTAGTTCATGACCTGAGCTGAAGTCACACGCTCGACTGACTGAGTCACCCAGGCGCCCCATGTATATATTTTTGGAGTGCATTTTTTGGTATTCTATTTTAAGGACTGTTGTATTGTGTCCACACTGTTCATTAACTTACCACCATGAACTTCCAGTAATATTACACTATTTCGTGTCTATTGTAAGAACCCACACAAGTTTTTCTTCCGTCTGTCTTCTGTGCCGTTGTTGAAAGTTTGACTTCTGCACACGATGGCCTCACAACATACTGTGTTTATTACTTTCGGTCTAAACCATGGATTATATTAAACAGATTATTAAACACAAGAAAGTTTTATTGTCACTCCATGTACATACCATTTCCATGGCCTTTATTTCTTTACGCCCGTGAGGATTTCCATCTGCTGTCATTTCTCTCCTGTGTAAAGAACTTTTTTCACATTGTTTTACACTGCAGGTCTGCTGATGGTGAGGAGTTTTCTCAAAATTTTCTTCTCTGAAAATGTCTATTTTATCTCCTTTTTTGATGGATATTTTTGTTGGCTATAGAATTTTAGGTTGCCTTTTTTCCCCCAAGCACTAAAGATATTTATTTCTCCGTTTTCCTCCATTTTGCATTGATTCTGATGAGAAATTAGTGATAATTATTTTTTGATTTTTTTTATGTGTACATGGCTTCATTTATTTTTGCTGCTGCTAAGATTTCAATTCAGCAATTTGATTTTTTTAAATATTTTATTTATTTTTGATACAGAGAGATACAGAGCATGAGAGCGGGAGGGTCAGAGAGAGAAGGAGACACAGAACTAGAAGCAGGCTCCAGGCTCTGAGCTGTCAGCACAGAGCCTGATGTGGGGCTCGAACCCACGAACGTGAGATCTGACCTGAGCCGAAGTCGGAGGCTTAACTGACTGAGCCACCCAGGCGCCCCAGCAATTTGATTTTTAACAACTTAATTATGATCTGTCTGGTGTGGATTTTTTGTATATATTCAGCTTGGAGCTCATTGAGAGTTTCTTGGAACTGCTGGTTTATAGTTTGTATGAATTTTGGAAAAATTTCCAACATTCTTCAGATAGTTTTTCTGCTTCCCTTTTGGGTTTTTATGGAACTCCCAATTACATGTATGTTAGCTTGATATTTTCCTATAATTCACTGAGGTTCTGCTCATTTTTGAAGAGGGGAAGGTCAGCATTTTTCTTCCTATGATTCTGTTTGGATAGTTTCTATTATTTTATCTTTAGGACTTTTCTTCCTTGCTGTCTAACTGAATCTTAGTTTCTTTTAGTCAATCTTTCTGTTTACAGTGTATTTATTTTTAATACTAGTTAACAGTTCTCTTATTACATTTATGTTTTCCTTTATCTCTTTGAACATATGCATTTATAATAGCTTTCTGAAATATCTTCTTTTCTGATTATGTCTGTCATTTCCAGGGATATTTCTTTCTTTTTTGAAAAACCAATTTATTGGGACACCTGGGTGGCTCCGTCGGGTTAGCGTCTGACTCTTGATTTCAGCTCAGGTCATGCTGTCAGTGTTGTGGGATTGAGCCCCGTGTTGGGCTCCATGCTGAGTGAGGAACCTGCTTGAAGTTCTCTCTCACCCTCTGCGCCTCTCCTCTATGCTCTTTGTCTCTCAAATGGAAAAAGAAAAAAGAAAAACAATACTAAAATAACCCCAACTTATTAAGGTATGATTGATATACAAAAAGCTTTCTGTATGTAATGCATCCTATTTGAGTAGTTTGGCAGGTCTGTTTCTACTGACTCATTTTTCTCCTGGTTAAAGTCACATTTTCTTGCTTCTTCACACATCTAGTGATTTTTTAATGGGATGTTGGACAGTGTGAAAGTTATGTTGTTGAATGGATTTTGTTTTTATTTAACAGGTATTGAATTTTATTTATTTTCTAATTTTTTGGTCAGCAGTTTAATCACCTGTGGATCAACTTGATCTTTTGCAGTGTCGTATTTAACTTTTGTAAACAACAACAACAACAACCCCATTTTTTTTTCTTATTTGAGAGAGACAGAGAGCAAGCAAGGGAGGGGCACAGAGAGAGGGAGACACAGAATCCGAAGCAGCTCCAGGTTCTGAGCTGTCAGCACAGAGCCCGATGTTGGGCCAGAACCCATGAACCATGAGATCGTGACCAGAGCTGAAGTCAAACACTTAACCGACTGAGCCACTCAGGTGCTCCAAACACCTTTTTTTCTTAAAGGGCCAGATAGTAAATATTTTAGGCTTCTAGGCCATATTGTCTTTGTTGTGACCAGTCAGTTCTGCCGTTTTATGTCAAAAGCATCCACAGAAAACATGTAGCTGTGTGATGTGGCTGTCGTTTACAGAAACAGACCACCGCCCCCTAGTTTAGGGGAGCCTGACTTGGTTTGGTTGAGCCGTACTGCTAAGGTATAATCCCTCAGGCCCCCTTCGGAACGTGTTGTGTTTCTTGAGGCCTCTCCTTGCTGGCTGGCCTGCGTGCCGGCTCTGGCATGTGCGGCTCACAGCTGCCCCCGGCCCTCTGCCTGGACTCCTGGATTCTCACCTGTGCACAGCTTAGCTTTTTCTGAAAACTTAATGGGGTCCCTGTGCAGATTTTGGGAGCACATTCTCTTAGCTTCCTCCTTTTTTAGCACCCTGCCACCAAATTCCAGCAGCCTGGCCTCCTGGAACTTTGGTTTTTCCCTCAGATCTATACCTCCCTGTTGCGTTTGGTTTTCCTCTCTGTGGACTGGTGTGTGTGAAGTGCCTCCGGCAGGAAGCCGCCATGACTGCAGGGCTCACCTGGCTGCCTCCCCTTGGGCTGCCGTCCAGTGTTGCCTGCGGTGTGTCTGAGCCACTGTCCTGTGCATTGTCTCCAGTTTTCTCCCTGTTCACGGAGGGGCACGTTCAGTGCCTGTGGTTATGTCCTGGTCAGAAATGGAAGGTTTCCTTTCTCCTTTAGATGAGCCTTGTAGTCTCCCTTATGTGGGAGTTTTTCTCCATCCATTTCTGTTCTCCACGGTTTCCTTCTGTGGAGCCCAGACTGTTTGACCCCCAGCGTTTCCTAGGGTCTCGATTTTGCTGACATAGTACATCTTCACTAAGCTCTTCTGCGGTGTCTCTCTTCCCGTGCTCGGTGGATTTGTTCGGCCTCTGACCGGGAGCGCTGGCGGCTAGCGTTCTGGAGGTCTGGCCGGGCACCTGATGTCGGACTGCGAATGCGGCCTGCACATGGGACGGAAAGGGCCCGGGGCCTTGGTGGGTCTCTTCGTGACTGACTGGCCTGCGAGCAGTCAGGCCGGTCGGTTCCAGGTGGGCGAGACCAGCAGCGTGATATCTCCTATGTTGTCGTTTTCCATACTCCAGCACCCGTTTGATGCCTTTTTTTAAAATACAGATTTTCGTTTGTCTTTGGAAAGTGTCCCTGTTCGCATTCATGTTACTCGGGTTTTCTTTGTAATTGGTGCTTCCAGCCCTTGTCTGCTGATTTGCACATCTGGTCATTTATAGCTTTGCTTCTATTAGGTTTTCTTGTGATTTCCACTCAGGTTTTCCTGCTCTCTATCTCATGCTATATTGTTTTGTCTGTCTGACTTTAGGTATAAGGGGAGCCAGGAGGGTGGGATTTCTGCTGTTTCCCAGAGGGAGCTTATTTTGCTTTTAGTCCAGCCAACTGAGCAGGGTGGAGGCTGGGGGCCCCTCTACCTGTCCCCTATCCCCTCTGATGTCAGAGGTCTCATGACAGAGGCCCCTCCCCAGTTCTCGATGGAGCACCCGGGGTTTATTTCTCCTTCCTGAAAGGCGCCCGCGTGGCCAGTCGGCATTCTGGCTTTTCCCTTCTCGTCTCCTGCCTATGTTGCTCCTACAGTTGGCGCAGGTCTGGAGGAGGAGGCTGCAGGCAGCCTCTGCGTAGCCCCCAGGTTCGGCGAATGACTGTGGGGTCACAGCTGCCCTGCATATACGGCTCTCAAGTGTCGGTGTTCATGCTGGCCGTGTGTGGCCCCCGGAGGGCAGCCAGCCCTTGGCTAACCCTGGAGACAGGTGGCCTGCCTGCTTGGCCACTGTCCTTCCCTTGGCCCTAGGGTGCCTGGGCCTTGTTGCTCCACAGCTTTCCTGTATCTCTCAAGTGTGGTTTTAGCAGTTTGTTGGTTTTTTTTTTAATGTTTATTTAATTTTGAGAGAGAGTGGCAGAGCAGAAGTGGGGGAGGAGCAAAGAGAGAGACACAGAATCCGAAGCAGGTTCTAGGCTCTGAGCTGTCAGCACGGCGCCCGACGCAGGGCTTGAACCCACAAACTGTGAGATCATGACCTGAGTTGAAGTCAGATGCTCAACCGACTGAGCCACACAGGTACCCGTGGGTTTGTTCTTTTGACATGTAACAGCAGGACTCCGAGTCTCCCTGTTCCGCGCTCTCAGAACCGAAAGGCACGGTGGCCTTTTCTGGAGACAGCAGGCCCTCTTGTCGGCCGCCTCCTCATGGGCCCCTCACAGAGAATGAGGCCCCAGCTCTTAAGCGCACAGGACGTACATCGGGCTGTGCCTCAGACCTCTCTGTGACACACGTCTTAGCGCCACCTACGTGGACACACTCGAGGTGGCTGGGCACGCAGCTTTTCCCTCGGCAGACCAGGGATGGCGTGCACGTTGCTGACTGCTGTCCAGCGGCGCTGGGCCGGCTGCAGGGGAGAAGGGAGCGTCGGGTGGTGATGTGCGCAGAGCGCCTTGGTGGGTCTGGCTGGGCCTGGCCCTTCCGTGCGGGTCCCTTCCCCGCGGCCCCTCTGAGGGGCGCCATACGGAGGCCGGGGCAGGACAGAGGGGCTGCTCAGGTGAGGGGTGCGTGAGGGGTGCTGGGCCCGCCCTGAAGTATGGATCTGACTCATGCCTGGGAGGGACATCGGGCGGTCGAGCTTGAGGCACGGGGGTGGTGGTGGGGGGGGGGCTGCAGATCCCGGCAGTGTGAGGGAAATTAGCTTGGAGGACACATCTTGTGCCCGGCAGGGTTGGAGTGAGGTGGCCAGCTCGGCTGACGAGGTCTCCAGCTTGGGACCTTCTGGAACCACCCCCACCTCCCATCCCAGAGTCCCCCCTCCACCCCCACCATGGAGCCCTTCCTTCCACTCCCCACTTCAGCCACCAGAGAGCAGGTGCGCAGGGGCGACCCCGGGCCTCCCTGCTGGGCAGATGGTGCCCTTGAACCTGGGGGACGGGTGCTCAGGTCAGGTAGCGGCTCGCGGAGTGAGAGTTCAGTCAAGCGCGGTCGGCATGTGGAAGGCGCTGGCCCTGGGGGGCGTCTGGGGGCGACGCCGCAGTAGGTTGGCACTGGTCTCCAGGTGAGTCTTCCGGGGAGAACACCCCGCTGAGTGGAGGACACAGACCCAGCAGGGGGTGAGACCCGGTGCCAGGGGCCAGGCTGAGAAATCGAGGTTTGGCGGGAAACAGAGGAAACCACGTTCTCATCTGGAGGGTTGCTTGATGGATGCGTTTGGAAGCGTGTGGACAGGGCACGTGGACGGGGCGTGTGGACAGGCGGTTCTGTGACGTGCTCGGATGTCAGAGAAGCACAGGAAGTCCGTTCGTTCCTGGAGACAGAGCAGCTCACCCAGACAAGCCTTGGGGCCCTCAGGGCGGGGGTGGCGCTGGTACAGAGGACAGCGCTGTGGGGGGGCTGGC
>PISW01011089.1:0-43666 GCA_004023785.1 Mungos mungo
GTGAAGGTAATAATTTAGAAGTCCATTATTTATTAATTATGGCATGATTTTACTTCTGCAGTTTCCTGGGTTGATATGTTGGTTTAAGAAGGCCTAAAATGAAATACTCTTAATTTTGGCAGTATAACTACTAATAAAAATTTCTCACTTGAGTCTGCAATATTGAGAATTAAAGAAAGCTACCATACCATCACCCTCAAACAAAGGAGAACTTGTTTTCCTCTTCAGACCAAGAGATTTCTGAACCTTCATACAATCATAAAGGAGGATGCCTGGTCTTAAAAATTCAGTGTTAAATATCACATATCTGTGATACGAAGGTATTGCCCTGAAGTAGCCTTAGTAAGGTCACATCCCTTAAGTACAAAAAATGAAAAACCATTATTTCTCATTGACAGTTTCAGGAACCAAGATTACCTTGTACAGAGAGTTTGAGACTGTACACTGAGAGGAGTATTTAGCCATGACTTTAGCCATGACTTGGTAGCAGGCTTAATTCCAGAAGAAATTAATGTATATGCTTCAGAAAGTTATAGGTAGGAACATGGTTTTGCCAGGGGAGTTTAAGCTGCTCTAAGATGAATGTCAAATATCAGGCCACTTTTGCTGGTGGTGTATGACCAAGGACTTCCTTGGCACAAATGAACAAAGTTTACATCACTGAGAACACCTGTCTCATTTAAACAAAATAACTATGACAAAAACATCCAAAGAGATTGTATGACTCAGAGAAATAGCTTAATTATTCATAATTTAGAACGTATGCTATAGGGCTCTCAAATTATGGAGAAATAGACAACTAGGACCCTATGGTATTGAAAAAAATTCATCACAAACAGGTGTCTCCCAGGGAAAAAATACTCAGGTCTCAAAAACAAACAAACAAACAAACAAACAAAAAACTTAAGCTAACTGTGAATTCTCACCTATTTTTTTTTGTTTTGTTTTGACCGTCTTCCTACCCTGCTTCAACATGACTAAATCTCTAGCCTATATCGTCTGAGGCAATGGAGGTCATGGCCATTGAATTCTCTCCTTGCCCAAAACATCCCTAAAAGTGTAACTCCCTAAAATGTGACATCCAGGTAGAGTTAGCAACTCCAGATAGAGTTAGCCACTCAACTCTATTGTAATCACTGGAAACCTTATACAACACCATTAAGTGAAAAAAAGCCTTAGCACCAGTCAGCCCTGACTTAAAATGCAAGCCACAGCACATGATTGTTTCTGTGACCTTAGTTTTTTGAGTCTATTTTCTCAGATATAATATTCACCAAGGGCACACAATCTGTAAGCCTTGATCAGATTTTGTTTTTTAAAGAAATCTATTACACATTCTTTAAGCAAGACAATTGTGGAAGTCTGAATATGGACTGGATATTAGAGGATGTTGAGATATTGTTAATTTTCTCAAGGTGTGATAATAGTAATATAGTTAGTTGGAGTAATGTTTCTATTTTTAGGACATGTAGCATGTATATTTAGGGATAAGTGTCATAAGGTATGCAATATATTTTAAATGGTTCAGCAAATGAATAAAAGGTAGGTGAATGGAAAAGAGAGGAAAATGGGGGAAAGAGGAGAGAATGATAAAATAGTCACTGCTGATGTTAACAACTCTTGAAACCATTCTAGTGGGGTACACAAGGCAATAATTATGAAAAACTGGACTGATCCTTTCCCAAGAAGTATCATGATTCCAACATTTTGTTCAGTCCCATTTAGGCTAAGAAGTTACCACCCACATCTTATACAGTGCACACCATTGATATTGTACCTCAAAATGTTTATCAAAAAATATATACATTTCACTGCTGAGATTCAAAACCAGGAATGCTCAGATTTAACATGCAAAAATGTTAAATACAGACTAAAATCAGTAAATTCTCTTCATAGAGATCTAATATATTTGTTAAAATGGTGTAGGACTCCATCCTTTCTAGTAGCTTCTGGATATTCAGTCTATTCAATAGCCTAATATCCAACTTATTTTTTTAATTATTTTAAAAATAGTGATTACTTATACTTATGTAGATTTCTTGAAAATGTGTAATCTGCTTCAGAACAGAAAGGCAACTTAGAGGAAGACTGAAACTTGCATACTTTATAGTCCCTTTAAATAAACCACAACGTGTTCAACTTCAATAATACAATATAGGTAATTCATGAATGATGCATTCTTTGACCTTTCAGACTACTATATAACTGTGTATCTACAAGACATTTTAATGTATCCTGATATCCTGAACAAAATATTGCTCATGCTCACTAGTATTAGCCTGCCCCCCCAAGAATGCTGACTGTATGCCAAGCTTAAGAAATGTATATTAGATTTAACCCAGATAGAATATTGGGACACTTCATCTTCCTTCAGGGCGTCTAGACACTTTCACAAAATGTCAACACCATCTTGAGTTGACATCCTTCTATTTCCCTCTAGGGATATTCAATCCTTCCTAAAATTTTCAGGGCATAGCTACTGATTTATTGTTTATTTCTCCAACTTAATCACAACTGTAAGTAACTTATATATACAAGCTCAAACACATCATCGATCCAAAGAATACAACACAGTCTTCAAACATTAACAGCCAATCTATGACTGCCTCATTTGTAGTTTTCATGTATATACAGTTATACCTTCCCATTTGTATTTGTACTCCATCATCTATATTTCTATAAAGTTGTGGTAGTCATGTCACTTAAGGCAAAAAATCTTAACCTATCCTGGTCCAGTGGTATTCAGGTAAACTAGCACCAAACCAAAACATATTTGTATTTGCAGTAATTGTCAATTTCTGTGGTGTACATACTTCCCATTTAAAGACCTCAAGAGTCCAACCGCCAGATCACAGAAACGCCTTTCCTAACCTGAAACAAGACAGCTCCAGTATACAGTGGCCTTGACTCTTTTATGCATATGAATTTATCAGTGCAAAAACCAAACCATAGAATTTAAGAACTATTGTTATTAAATATCGAAACCATACTTTAAATATGTCTACAACACCTGGAAAGACCCAAGCACCTCAATTCATACTTATTCAATGATTTATTCATTCTTTTACACAAGTATTTAATGAGTCTTTGCACCCCAGTATCATTAGCATTAGTTTTCCCATAATATTTTATTGTCAAATTGTTTTCCATACAACACCCAGTGCTCTTCCCCATAAGTGCCCTCCACCATCACCACCACCTCTTTTCCCCCCTCCCCCTTCCCCTTCAACCCTCAGTTCATTTTCAGCATTCAGTAGTCTCTCAAGTTCTGCATCCCTCTCTCCCCCCAACTCTCTTTCCCTCTTCTGCTCCCTCTGGTCCTCCATTAGGTTTCTCCTGTTTTCCTGTTAGACCTATGAGTGCAAAGATATGGTTTCTGTCCTTCTCTGCCTGGCTTATTTCGCTTAGCATGACACCCTCAAGGTCCATCCACTTTCCTACAAATGGCCATATGTCATTCTTTCTCATTGCTATGTAGTACTCCATCGTGTATATATACCACATCTTCTTGATCCACTCATCAGATGATGGACATTTAGGCTCTTTCCATGTTTTGGCTATTGTTGACATTGCTGTTATGAACATTGGGGTACATGTGCTCCTATGCATCAGCATTTCTGTATCTCTTGGGTAAATCCCCAGCAATGCTATTGCTGGGTCATAAGGGAGTTCTATGATAGTTTTTTGAGGAACCTCCACACTGTTTTCCAGAGTGGCTGCACCAGTTTACATTCCCACCAGCAGTGTAGGAGAGTAGCATTAGTAACCAATACAAAATCCTTGTGAATTATGGGAAAACCTGTCCCATATACAAGATGTTTCTTCTTTCCTGTCAAGTTCCATATATGAAAGTAAAATATATAGGTAGCCTCAACTTCAGTTTTGTCTTATATAAAATGAAATATATTGGGACATGACACAGAAGGATAAAATGGAACAGAAGTGAATATATTTTCATGATATGGCCACAATATACCTCATTCAAAATGCTCATCTATGATGTGATCTTTCCACTCAAGATCACATCATCAATATGTAAAGTCTCTGACCACCTCTTTTGATTCTAGCAGAATTATGATCTTCTTGGATCAATACAATATGGTGTAAATGACACTGTACAGTAGCCTCTAACTGGGTTTTTATTACTTCACTTTTCCTCACATTCATCATCATAGCTGTCTGAACATATAAAAGACTTAATGGTTATATTGATACATGGCCAAAAGATATAGAAATCTTTTCTACAAGACTTCAAATGAATACCTATTAAGTACTGAAATGATACCACTTTTAAGGGACTGTTTGACATCTGACCCTAAGAGATTATGGACCAGTTTCAAAGTGCTGGTTCCTTGAGGTCTACAGCATCATGGGACAAGATGGTATATGCCACATAGTTCACCACTACGACCATAGGGTTTAGCATTATGTCTGGCAGTTAGTAGGCACTTGGAAAATATTTGGTGAACAAGAGAATAAATACATCCACCCAAGAAACAGATTCCAATAGAACAGACCTATACTGCTCAATATAGGAATAATGCTTTGTGTCACTGTACCTCACTCCCTGAGAGCTCTCCTTGGTGCTGAAGGCTACGCTTCGCCTGCAGTACTGACAGAATTATTATCTTAGGGGTACATCGGAAATATGCCTTCCCACCAACCCCGCCAAGTCCTCATGAGTGGAAATGTGGAGTTTTTATTCCAAGGAGGTTTTTACACTGTTGTAATACACCAACCTAATGTAACTGTACACATGTGAGGGAGATTGAACAATGTGGCTTTTTCCCTCCTCATTGAGAAAAAGAGATAGTAAGCTGGGTGAATGCAGTGTATATTCAAGCACAGAAGATCAATGGCAAGAAAACACAATATTTCATTTCTAGTGTATACATCACTGACCAGAAAAGTGTTGTGTGTGTCTAAATTTGAATTTTGTAGTTCCCTTTTCCTTTCTTTGGGGAAAGGGCCTTGAGTGACAGGCAACTAGCATTAAGGTATTTCTCTTATGGTCTTTGGTAGTATTTGTTTAGTCACAAAAGGAGAAAAATCGTTGACCCCTCAACTAAAGAGTCAAGACTTTAGCCAACTCAAATTCTCTACCTGAGATAAAGCAAGTTCGTACTGTTGCATAATACAAAGGCATTCAAACAAACCAAAAAGAATAATGTCATATAATTTATAGGGACATGATTTTTTTTCTATTTATACCAGTTAAAGTACCTTAAGCTACAATCCCATGCATGGATTTACACTTCCCTCCCAAGCTCATGACTCCATCATCTTTACCACAAGTCTTCCAAAATCTCAAATTAAGTACTCACCTTTGTTATATTATAAAAATAGACCTTTAAGGTATTCAGACAGTCAAGATTGTATAGAACATCAGAAACACTAGTAGAGGAGAACAAACACCATAGGAAAAAAAACAGACCCTGTATAAGACAATGGAATTAAGGACACCAAGAGTAGTAAAAACAACCATTTAATGAATACATATTACATACCAGGCTCCTTGCCTTTTCTCACATTATCTCATTTATCCCCACAGCAAATATGTAGACTTATAACTATCTTCAAATAAAGTGAGGTACAGAAAGATTAAGTGATGCATCCTTTTATCATCTATCTAGTAAAAAGGGGGCTAAGTTTCAGAACCAGGAAATCTGATTCTAAATTCTATGTGCTTCATCAGCCTAGCCATAAAGAAGCAATACAGAATTCAAATATTCAATATAGATAACATTTTTGTACCACTTTTCCTTCTCTGATTCACCCAAGCAGTATTTAATTCCAAAATTAATGAGTGTACTGTTTTATACATGTGTTTTCTTTTTCTCTATACAGATAAATTGGTTTGAAAACAGATCCAGGACTGTCCAATACCCATCCTACTATCTGGAATCATATATGGCCCCTGCTGAGTGCTTAATAGGTATTCGGTTAAATTTTTAACCAGCTTTGAGTTTAAATATTTTTACCCATTCTAAGTTTCAAGACTAGGACTCACTCAGAATTTTAAATTCCACAGATCAGGAAAAAAGCTGAAGAACAGCTAGTTATTGAAAGAAGACATGACTTGTTCAAGGTCACACAGCCAGTCAGTGACAGAGCTAGGGAAAAATCAATGGGGGACCCAACTACTTTGGCAGGAGGTGAACAACAATGTCCCCTCCTGCAGATAAGGGAAGGAGAGTTGGGAGAGCATCAGAATGAAGAAGAAAATAAGTGGTCACAACTGGGAGCACTTGAGGAGAGACAAAATGGGGACCTGGAGGAAATGTTTGATAGCTGGCATGTCCCTGTCACAGAAACAGTAAAGTAGCACAAGAAAATGACAAGCTAATGGGAGCCCTGGTGGGAAGCAGCTGGCACATGTTTTTCCTAAACTGTAGCTTAAGTTATCATTGCCATTCTTGTCAGAACGGTCTGGTATATTCAGACATCAGCAGTCACCAGATTTCTAGTGTCCGGGGTGGGAGAAAAGGTAGGTCCTAGGCAAAGTTGAACCAATAAAGACAGCTGAGTGAGAGATCTTGGAGGGTCAGAATAGATTTCAGCATGTATTCCAGAGATGGGGGCGGGGAGAACCACTGTATGGATATCACAGAAAAACATATCAGATTATCCCAGATAAGAACGTTCTAGCAACTAAAATATTCATCACCAGAAGGGATTGCTTTAAAGGAGAGCTGAATGACTTTCCTAGCCACTTGGAACATTCAAGTAGAAAGTGAATGTCAGGAATATACTTAAATTTAAATATCAAGTAAGTTCTTATACTGTATTATTACTTTTAAATTGTTCTCAAATCCACAGATTCTAATACTTTAAATTAGCTCATACTATAAAGTGTATTCCAAAGTTGTCCAGAGGAATGCCACCAACTCTTGAATTTAAGGCCAAGTTCTAATCTTGACTTACCTTAGACCAAAGACTAAAGGTAGTAACACATCCCACATTTGTCTATAGCACTTGATAGTTGATATAGCACTTCACTTTTAGGAGCTCATGTGACCCCCTACTCCCAGAACCCTAAGAAAAGCAAGGCAGAGGTATGACATTTCCTATTAGATACAAGAAAATGGGGGGAGGGGGCCATTCAGTTAGATAATAAGTTATGGAGTTCCCATTACAGAATGGGCACTTTTCCTAAGCACTGGGAACACAGAGGTGGAAAAACAGTTCTAGAACAAACAATCCTCATGAAGCTTATATTCTTATGGAGAGAAAGAGGCAATGAACAAAATAAATACATATTATGTCCTGAGGGGATAAATGTCCTAGATAACAATGATTCCAGGTAATGGAAATGAGTATTAACAGTATGAGAGGCATGATTTTGTAAAGGGTGGTGAAGGAAAATCTGAGACCTTTAGGAAATGACAGAGTAAAACTTGAGGCTACGTGCCTCCCTACCAAAAAATAAAAAAAAAAAAAAGGATTGTAGGTAAAAAGAAATGGGAAATTGGGAAACACAAAGGCTCCAAGATGAGGACACTTTCAGCACTTTCAAAGAATAGGAGGAAGATCAGTGTAGCTGAACTGAACAAGGAGAAAAGTAGGAGAGTAGAACAGAGTAAGGCATTGCAAACCATGTAACAGACCTTGGATTTTGCTGTAGGTGAGGCACAAAAGCCACTGAAGGCTCTGAGCATAGAAACCAATGACCTAACAGTTTAAAGAGATCACTCAAAATGCTAATTAGAGACCAGAGGATGAACAAAAATATAAAAGTGCAAACAACTAGGAGGAATCTTCAAATGTAGGCAAAAAAGAAGGTGGTTTTGGAATAGGCCAGTAGTAGTGGAGATGACGGGAAGGGATTGGGCTTGGGATTTATTTTGAAGGTAAAACACCAGAATGAAGGCTGGACGAATGAACATAATACCAGTCTTTCCATCCTAATATAACTTGCATAGAGCAACCGCTGACCTTGGGCAAGTCATTTAACTATGTATCATCTTCACCAATTTTAAATGGAGACACCAGTAACACTAGCCAAATAAGTGCAGTACTTTTTTAGTTTCACACTTAAAAGAAGAACATCCAGAGCCAGCACTTAAGTTTTGTAATGTTTATTTATTTTTGAGAGACAGAAATAGAGCATAAGCAGGGAAGGGGCAGAGAGAGAGGGTGACACAATCTGAAGAAGGCTCCAGGCTCTGAGCTGTCAGCACAGAGCCCGACATGGGGCTCAAACCCACAAACCACGAGATTGTGACCTGAGCCACCCAGGCGCTCAGGGAGGCTCTTCTTACGGACTGTGGGAATAAGAATATTGGAATTATATTAGTACACCATGACAGCTTCTTAAAGATTTACAGATCTCTACCTGTTTAGAAAGATAACTCCTCCCATCACTACATGCATATGCACTTAGAGGCACTCCATTACACACAGAGTTCTCTACACATTCTTGGCATTGAGGTTGCTTGCTTTGTCTAAATGTGTGTCTGTAATACTCACAGTATCCCCAGGAGGTAAATTGGCTCATGGAGAGACTGAGGCAATGAGACATGAAAGACTGGCCTATAGTCACTGAGATCTCGGTGGGAAACAGTTATAGTCTCATGTTCAGTATTATCCTCTCTTAGTCATTCAGCAGTGCTTTCCTAAAATGCTCCAAAATATATTCATGAGGAGGGCCAGATGGATTCTACAAAATTGACATTTTTGGGTTTCAAAGTAACTGAGAGACAATTTACACATTCCATAAAATGAGGGGGCGTTGGACCTGACGACTGTAAAATGCTTTGCTGGTGGCAGTTTGCTTTCTATGCAATTAGAAATTGTTTTTATTGTTGCAAGTGAGATTTACAATCTGTACTTCTGAATACTGTTTCAAAAAATTATGCAGGCCCCAGTGCAATTTAGAGCTCATGTTAGCAAACTGGTAGGTGGAGATCTTCGCTGGGTGGTTAACTGCCTTTTCTATTCCCTTCTGTGAAAGCTTCTCAAGAGACTATACTCTCAGCAAAACCCTTATGCAAACTACAAATTAATTAAAATTTGTATCCAATTTGTTCCCTTCCATCTGGCTTTTCCGTGTCTCATCTTTACTTCCTGCCTTCTTCCAGGACTTCTGGGTTTCACTGTCCAGAACAAACAACCCCAAAACATACCCACAAGTCTTTCCTAGAAGACTCTGATTGTTCAAAGAGGAGTCTGGGCTGAAGGAGTCTAAATCTTCTAAAGGACTATCTCCTTCTACATCTGAAGGAATAGATCTTAAGTGTAGTGTCCCATAACCTTATTTGGAAATAGTGTTTTTGGAGATGTAATTAGTTAAGAATCAAGAGACAAAATCATCATAGATTTAGGGTGGGACGTAAATCCAATGACTAGTGTCCTTTGAAGAAGGGGAGAGGGCACAGAGAAGGTCATGTGAGGATGGAGACAGGGACTGAGTTATGTGGCTAAAAGTCAAAGAACACCGGAGGCAATGAAAAGGTAGAAGAGGCAAAGAAGTCTATAGAGCCTTCAGAGGAAGGATTGCCCTATTAATATTCTGACTTCAGATTCTATTATCCAGAACTACAAGAGAATAAATGTTGTGTTGTTTTAAGCCGCCAGATCATGGTTTTTCGATATGGGAACTCTAGGAAACCATTACAATGGTATTTGAGCCATGATGGCACTTGGAAAAAGGAGAACATTATGGCTAGGTGACCTTCAATGAGCCCATCAAATCAAATCACACCATTGTGTAGAGACCTACCTATATGCCTACATTCAAGGACTCACAGAAATATCTACTTAATAGTGTGACTTCTGTTGTCAGACTACCTGGAAGGAATCCCAACCCACTATTCTCTAGGTATGGGGCTTTGGACAAATAACATCTATGCTTTCTCGCTTCTCCATTCATATGATGAAGTTAATACTTTATGGTTCTCAAAAAGACACTGTAGATTAAGTAAAAGGCTGCATATTAAACATTAAACAGTGACTATCACATAGTAAGTACTCAATAAATAGATAATTTTTACTAAAAAAGGCTAGGAAGTGACCTTTCAACTACTACTCTGCCTTCAAGGATCACCTTATTGGAAATGAAACATTGTTAAAAACTGAATTCTTTTTTTCTTAAAGAAATGGAATCCTCCTCTTTGTTCTTCTCAAATAATGGCCACCAAAGGACAACAAAGGAGATATTCCCTAAAAACACAATCAAGAATCTGTAGATTAGCAAAAGATAATAATAAAAAATAAAAGCCCCTTGCCGTCCAGCCAGGAGGCAAAGGGCCCCTCTGCTATCCCCTGTAAATTACAGGTCAGTTTCCAAGGCACGCTGCAACTCAAAGTTTAGGTACATGGAATGTTTAATCTCTTTTTTAAAAATAACTGAAAAGATAGAACTCCTCTATGACCCAGCAAAGGATACAGAAGTGATGATGCATAGGAGCACATGTACCCCAATGTTCATAGCAGTACTGTCAACAATAGCCAAATCATGGAAAGAGCCTAAATGTCCGTTACCTGATGAATGTATCAAGAAGATGTAATATGGAGTACTATATGGCAATGAGGAAGAATGAAATATGGCCATTTGTAACAAAGTGGATGGACCTCGAGGGTGTCATGTTAAGTGAAATAAGTCAGGCGGAGAAGGATAGATACCATATGTTTGCACTCATAGGTCTAACAGGAGAAACATAACAGAGGATCATAGGGAGAGGAAGGGGGAAAGAGAGCTGGGGAGAGTGAGGGACACAAATCATGAGAGACTATTGAATACTGAAAACGAACCATGGGCTGAAGAGGGAGGGGGGAGAGGAGGAGGGAGGGTAGGGGGTGATGGTCATGGTGGGGGGAACTTGTGGGGAGAAGCACTGGGTATTATATGGAAACCAATTTGAAAATAAACCATTAAAAAATTAAAAAAAAATAACTGAAGTATGGTAAGCAATATTTGATAGCACAAATGTCTATTCTGTGTTCCTGTCAGAAATATTTTTACCTTTATTATTTGAAGTAGTAATCTAAGCAAAAATTTAGGAAAGGCAATGAAATCAACATGAATCAGGTTATAAATACTAAGAATCAAGGCAAACTTCATGGTCAATGTTACAGGTGGGCAGCAAACAAACACAGAAACTAGTAAGGAAAAACAGACAAAGGAAGACAGAGCCTATGTCAATGCCCAGACTACCTTAGGTTGTCCAGTGGGAAAATGTTCTCAAAATACAGCCTTTTGAAAGTTGAAGCAGGGAAACCATAGAACACAGACTCCTGTTTTCAGAGAATATGCCCTGTACATCATACCAGTACAGTTCCTAGGGCATGGCTGATCTTAAGAAAATGTTTCCCAAATTGAAATGAGTTCCTATGAGAATAGACATCAAAGTCAGACATGAATATAGCACCTAAATATGGTGACTTTAATCAAAGCCTTGCTGCGTCACTCAAGAAGAGCACCTTGTTCGCCCTCGCTCTGGAGCGAAGCTAGGCTGGCTGCTATCAGAGTTCTGTACTATGATATTCACACTGCTCACTCACTGGTCTTTAAACCGATCTTCTGCTTTTAGTCCCATAGAACTAGATGGATCACACTGCACAGCTGTCTGCGTTTCCGTAGTAACTTCTCAGAGCAAGAGCTCTGCAGACATGTGTGTAGTCAGAGGCATGGCCTAAGGGTGTGGTGCCCGACTGCAGTCAGGGTTCTGACTGGCAGAAACCCTTTCTTGCCATATCCTAATCCTATTAAGCATAACTTGCAAGGGATGCTGTTGTAAGTGCTTCAGAGGCCAGATGGGATGTCTGTAGCTGGCACAAATCTCTATCCCCAGGACTCCGCTAACTGGGGCACTGCTCTGGGCCTGGCAACATGGACAGTTCTTTATTCAGTGAGCTCAACCATGTGAAGCCAATGCATATGAAGATAATCAACCTCTCTCCACCTTCCAAAGCAGCAGGGGAAGGGTCTCTCCTCTCTCACCTAGCCTGTGATGTTTTTCATATGCAGAACTTCCCCACTGATCATTCCAGAGTCTAATTTTACTGTATCAAGTGACAGGCTAAGAAACGCATGGTAAGAAGCCTCTTGCCTTATGCAACATAATGCCATCCAAGGCAAGTCTTGATAATCTATAAGAAGTCAGCCACCATCAGGGCCTCACAGACCTGTAGTATGGAATGGGACAAAGCCTGGAAAGCAGCTCATGCTCACTGAGTCCCCCAGGGGGCCCCCCCAGACCATAGGCATGCTGCTCCCAGAGCTACAACATGAAGAAGTAGTAGTTTCCCGAACACGGAGGAAAGTAACTGATGACCACTGGCACATAGGCTTCAGTGACTTGACTCAGCTTGCCTGTTTCTGTTCAAAAGCTTATTACAGCCTGATTTGTCTCCAGACTTCTGATGCTTTTAGAAATCAGGGAAAGGTAGGTGACTAGACCTACCCATGAGTCAGATGACTTGAGCAAACCTTCCCTGAGTGACAATTGATTCACTGGCACTTTGGCTCAGACCACGACTGAGGCTGTGGGAACTGTAGCCACAGGAGTCATCCTTGTAAGCAGACTGATTTTACTCTTTGTAATCAGACTTGTAACCAGCTCAGAGCATCATTGAACAGGACTCCTCAGAGTCATCTGCTTTCTGCTTGATGTGCAAACCCAGTTATACACATAGCATATTTGCCATACCTGGGGCCAACTACTACGCTCCTCTCCCTCTTGAGAGGCTCTTCCACTGAGAACAGCCTCCAGCCATGCAAATCCTACCCCTTCAGTTAAAAGGTGCTAAACCCAGGGTGCCTGGATGCCTTGGTCAGCTAAGTGTCAGACCCTTGATTTCAGCTCAGGTCATGCTCTCACAGTTTGAGTTCAAGCCCTGCATCGGGATGTGCACTGACAGTGTGGAGCCAGCTTGAGATTCTCTCTCTCCTCTTTCTCTCTATCCCACCCCTGCTCACTTTCTCAAAAGTAAACTTTTTTTTTTAAGTACTAAACCCATACTTAGCAGAGTGAGGGTGGCTTGTCGAGACCCCAGGATTTACACTCCTGTAACATACACTATGCCTAGATAAACTAGTTGTAAGCGATTTACCTAGTAGTGTGGACTCAGAGATCCTCCTTTCAGGTGCCAGAGCTTTCAGCAATAAAACTTGAATGTGACGCAAGTATTTCAAATGTGCTTTCTACCACTGATACCAGGGGAATCTTGCCTGAGATGTTGAGGGATAGATTCACATTTGGGTATCCACTGGACTATATATAAGTTTCCACTCATGCTGGACTCTACATGAGACCAGGGACAGGAGTTATTGGCTTACTTATGCTGTACCTTGCACATCTTAGGACTCAGATATGTGATGGGTAAAGAATAACTGCATAAATGAATAAAGCAGTAGCCTAGTAATTCTAGGTTGAATATAAAGTTTGATTTTGGCTTTTGGGGGGGGTCTATTTTGTTTTTATTTTTATTTTTTGAATATAACACAATTTATTTTTTGTAACATATGCAATTATTTCCCATCATTTACAATACAGTAGTTACAATGACACTCCAAACAGAAAAGCAAAGTAAAAAATCAAAACCCCAACTTCTATTTCATGTAATTAGACTTATACAGAAATTAGAAGGTTAAGTAACAACTAGTTAATCACTTAATTTCACAGCTATCTGAAGTGGCAATCGTTATATAGCAGCTTATCTATGATACATTCAATATAAATGATACAATTTATTACTTGCCCATAAGCTACAACACAGCCTGCTTAATACCTTTCCTTAAATTCCACTTCTATACTACAATATACTTGAGGTCCATGTAAAAAAGTAGCTACCTTTTATATAGGAAATGGATGATTAAGTCTTTTGTTTTTAGATTTCTTCCAAATTTGACTAGGTGATCCCCAGGCAAAACTGTGTTGCAATGGAAGCTCAAGTTTAAGAGGAGAGGAGGTTGCGGAATGGAGGCGCACCTGCCTACAATCAGAGTCTGCCCCCAGAAGCAGAAGCCATGCTTCCCTCTGCCCGAGAATCCACCTAAAAATCGTTATTCCACAAAGGTCCTGCGGAGCCCCAGATGCCCTTGCTTGGATGTTCTTCATCCAAATACCATGAGTAGCTGTGATTCTTTTACCTATGGATAGCTTCCCTTCTTCAAATGCCAGGGGGGTATATTCTAGCTTAAACTTCAATTCTCAAAAAATATTTGTGCGGCCTAAGGCCAAAGGTAAATAGCACTATCTCCAAAATAGTCTTTTTAGACTCTGGCATTTTTTTTTTATCTCTTTGGTCTGAAGATGCTCTGATAACCGAAACCATGCATGGGTCAAGCTCGGTAAAGGAAGGTTCAGACACCTGGTCAGTTACAGCACCCAGGCTTGCGCAGGCTCGAGCCAAATCCACAGCTAGCTCATGGCCCCAGTTCATCTGCTGGGATGAGAGGAGGGCAGTGGACGTGAGCACAGAGGAGACACGTCTGCTGAGCCCGGATGCCATGTTAACCACATGTTGCCCCTTCCCCAGTGGTGCCCATCTTTGTCCCAGCACACATGCAGGGAGACAGGTGTACTTTCATCTGAGGCTTGCTTACAAGGCCCTCTGGGCAACTTGAACTGGAAATGATCGATGGACAGGGAACATGAGACAGAGGTCAGAACAAACAAGAAGAGGGAGGTAAGAGGATGAGGAAAGAAGAATAAAAGGATTTCAACGCTGATCAATCTTTTTGTCTAGCTCCTCCCCAACCCACTCTTTAGACTCTAGAGACATGCCCTGCCTAAAAACTGACCCAGGGAAAACTACCATCACTCACAAGGCTTGCTCTGTTAACTCTCCCACTCAGCACCTGCAGGTCAACCTGTGGGGAGTCTTGCCTTCTTGCCAACATTCATCAGAGTAGATACTCTGGATATGTTATTCTTTACACTTAGTGCTTTCACACATTATTTAATTACACCCCTTTAACAACTTTGCAGGTCACACAAGGGAGGGAAAACTATCTCTTTTAAAGAAGAGGAAACCAAGTCAGAGATAGAAGGTCTCACCCAACACCACACAGTTGTGGCAGAACAAAGAATAAAATCCAGGTTTCCTGGCTCCAGCCTTCATGTTCTTCATAGAGAGCCAGGGGAACACACAGAACCTATGCAGGAGTCTTCAGGATGCAGTCCTTGATCACTGTCATTTGTCTCATGTTCTGGCTTAGCCCATGAAGGTAGCTGCTATGTTGCCTGTCACCGTGTAAAGGGATGGACAAGGCAGAGCAGCCACGTCTTCTCTAGCCCTCATCTTTAACTGGTTATTAGAATGGTTATACTGCCACTGGTTCAAAGAGAAATACACTTCTTTATGAAGGTCTTGGATAAAGGCAGTACAGAGGTATTTGTGAAGGGAACATGTTGGGACCACAGCCAAGATAAAAGATCCCAAAGATGGGCAGTCAGGGAAGGACCCTGTTTTGAGGAAGGGAAAGAACATAAATGCCACAGCAGGACCTCAGTGTTCTCCCTCTGATTTGTGAAAAGGACCAGAGCATATCCAAGTCCTTCCCCCTCTTCTGTCTCCAGGGCCATGAACCCAAGTTCTCTATGTACTAAGTTTTTACACTTAATTCAGCATATTCAGTATTGCATATAAGTAATATCTAAACACAAAAGTCCTTACCATGTTGTTTATATTAACATACGATGTAGTGTATTATTATACTACAAGGATATTGCAGGGTGTTTATGCCAAGGTCTAGATCACATGCATCTATCCCATGTGGCCTTGGGAGTTAGATAAAGATGAGCTCTCAGTGGAGGTGGAATAACTGGTCTCCAATTACCTATGTATCCATGGGCCAAGCACGTCTGTCTGTGGACCTCAGCCTCGTCACCTCTAAAAAAATTAGATTCAGTTTACAGGACCTCCTCCCATCTAAAATTCAATGATTCCATTATACCTTGCCCCTCCACTCCAACAGGCGTGCAGAGCCCAACAAGAAATAAGCCCCCTTGCTATAGACAACCTTGCCCATAGTGCCTCAGTAGACCAGAAGTTTGATTCTGGGAAAGGTAGCCCATGCCTCTCCATCCTGCTCCCTCTCCCCCTCTGCTTTTCCCATCACACCTGTCTCCAGGCCTCAGCTTCCTGGTCACAGTGGGGAAACTCCCACCTACCAGCTGGGATGGTTTTATTTTTGAGAAGAGAGAACAGCTGGGTGATTTTAAAGATGGAACTTAAGACCCACTTAACTAGTCAACTCCAGTTGTCAGACCCCGAAGCTGTATTTAAGGACAGAAGTTGTGGATGTGACATGAAAGCAAAGAGGCCCAGATGCTTTGTTTCCCCCCCAGCAGGAGAGACTGCATACTTTATGAGATTTTTCCAAAGAGCTTCTGTCAGATTGCTTTGGTCTTATTCTTCTCTTTATAAAAGGTATTCACTACTGTCTGGTCTTTTGAGCATTTTGGCTTTAGGAAAAAAAGAGGGTCAGCAAGTTAACAAATTAGTCATGTTCCACCTGGCCAACCCATCAAAAGCTAATTTTACTCAGTCTCTGCCTAACCCATCTCTACATCCTGATATGTATCTAAATGATGGAAAGCTTTGTTCGAATTCATAAAATATTTTACAGAGGAGTAAAACAGATCTTATAGACCCATTTCTCATTAAAAAGGTCAATGCTGGGAACATCTGATGGTATATAACTGTCTGATTCAATTTAGCAGGTCAAGCCTGACTAATCCTATCTTCTGATTGGGGTGAATTCATTTCCCCTGAAAATAATTTTCCCACAAGCTGCCGGATTATGTACTCTAAACCTATATTTTTACAAGACATTACTAGAATGTTGATCAAACCTAACTCATCCATTAAACAAAATGGAGGTTTAAAAAAATCTACAAATGAACACTCAGAAGCCATAAGCAATGAATTCTAAACCCCATTAGAAATTGGATAGTGTCCTCATCCAAAGAGCACAATCTGAAAGAACAGTTGGAAGCAAATCTGTTCAAAGTTCACATATTCTGAGTCCACAGCTGTTATAGCTGAAAAATAGGAGAGCCTACTTTTTCAAACTGTCCTTAGCATCAATAAATTAATGCAAATACTACTACACAAAGGCCACTGAATCAGAATTGGGTTCTATTTCCAGTTCTGTCTCTGTGTGACACCGTGGGAGTGGTGCTGGTGGTGGTGGTGGGGTAATCCTTTCCTCTCTGAGCTTTAATTAAGATTTCAAAGTTTTATATTTTGTTGCATTCAATAGTACAATTCTTTGATTCTAAATTTAAACATTAATTATGTAGACAAATTTCTAACACTCTCAGTATTTAGGTCTCTACCCCAAGGTCACATGCACACTCCCCTACTTAACCCTAAAGTCATCTTTGAGGATGCATCATAATCTCTCATTTTAAACTGTGTATCTTCCTCCTTTTAACTATTATTTATCCATAACTCAGTGTTCTAAGTGAAATGATATAATACCCAAAACAGGATATCTAGCATACTCCCCAAATATCCCCAATTTCTCTTTCTGGGCAGAGAGAGGATTACATGTCTCTGCGCCCCCCCCCCTTGAATTAGACATGATCTCACAATATGCTTTAGCCAATGAAATGTGAAAAGTGACAATAGAACTGGCTCAAAATTTTCTGCATTATTTCCCGCTCTGCCATGGCTATCAGCAATATGGTAGCCAGTGGCTGCTCCATCATCCTGGGTCCAGGAGCAGACAAAGCAGAGCCCCAAGCCAACAATCAACATGGACCATGAGCATGCAGTGAACATTTGTTTGGTTAAGCCATTAAGATTTAATAGATAAAACTCCACGACAAAAAGACCATCACTTGGGTGAGCTGTTAGAGGTAGTAGAGTAGGCCTTGGGCAAGAAGTACATATTCTAGTTATTTGAACCAGAAATACTGTGTTAAGGAATTAAGTTATTGCTTTGCAAGCATTTACTCAAAAGCAACAAGGAAGTAGTCTTTGGATGTTGCAAAATCAAGTGCCTGAGACAGATCAGGATGGAATCCAGAAAGGCCAGCAATTAGGGAGACACTAAATAGTAAAACCATAGCAGCTGAGATACAAGCGTAGGTTTAAGTACAAAAAGAACAGATTCTAAGATGCTCAAGAGGCAAATAACAAAGGGAAGCCCAGACTAAATGCAGAGAACAAAGCAATCTCACCCTGAGTGTGTTTCACCATCACATTCTGCCTGGTGTGCAGCTTTGCCAGGCCTCACTAAAGTGGTCATCATTTTTGGTTCCTTTCTGTTAGCTGTAACCCACTGAGGTGTTTTGGGAAGCAGCCATGCACAAAACTAGCTAAAAGGAGGCAAATCAAACTCATCAGAAGATATTTTCTTGATTACTAACTTGAATATTTCTTATCCTTACTTTTTGCGTTATAACAATACAACAGCATTAATTTCTGCCACCAATGTCAACACCATTAATTGCTGTAAGTTAGACAAAGAAACAGCATTAATTCCTGAAGATAAAACAGAGGAGCAACAAGATGTAAAGGCACTACTTTTCTTACCAAAGTCATCACCAAGGACAAGACAATGAAGGGGGCGTGAGCTGCCTCTGTCAGCAACTTCCTAGTTGCCATCCTTTAGCATCTGTGGCCCACTTCATATTTACCAACCTATGGGTCTGTGAGAACTATAATCAGGGTTATGATACAGGTTGTGAAAGGAAAAATCTTGGGGCAGATGTATAACTGATATTTTTGCATCAGACAAATGTAATTAGTACTAAGTTCCAAGGCCTACAAAATGAGGTCATATTATCTGAATTGCAGATTCTCCCACCTGCTTCCCATGCAGCCTTGAAGGTGGAACTTTCCATTACTGCCATGGATTTTCAGTTCCTAAAGAATTTTTCTGTGAACCAGAGAATAAGGCCACTGCTAGGGCTGCCTATTGGAATCACCTGGGGAGCTTCTGAAAACCCTTGCCACCCAACCACACCCCACACCAACTGCTTTAGCATCAATGGGAGTGTGACCCAGGCATCAGTATTGTTTATATTGTGTTTATAAGCCTCCCCATACCAGGTGATTTTTTTTTACAACCAATTTGGGATAATTCCCTTTCACAAATAATAATAAATTTGATCTAATTGGTGTAGGGAGCAGACTAGGTATCAGGATTTTCTAAAAGGTCCCACAGGTGATTCCAGTGTGCAACCACACATGAGGAGCATTCCTAGCAGTCAGAAATGTTAGCTCTATAAACATGCTTCTGCTTGTTTCTGAGGAAGAGGGATAAAGGCCCTTAAGATAGTCATCAAAACAAAGTGTTTGGATTGATTTATTCATTCCAAGCATTTACCAGCATATAAGCATTGGTCAAACACTAGTCCTAAAAAATACAAAAAAACTAAAAACCAAAATCCTGGAGCTAAGAATCCAGTTCAGGTACTATACGGGAGATAAAAGGAGTAAACATAAGTATTGCAATAAAATACTGCCTCTTTCTGAGAGGATAAATTTAACCCAAACAGAAGATGCCTCAGTGTCTAAAAAAATCAGTACTAGTAAACCAGTTAAAGTATGGCATTCCAAGCCATAGGAACAGGATGTACAAAAGCAATGCAGCGTATCTTGCCCAAGGCAGTTTTGATTCCAAGTACAAAAACTGACTTAGAACTATCTCAAGCAAAAAAGGAAATATATCATGTAAGAGAAAAGTAGAAATAAATCATGAATCCCAAAGTAAGTAATCATTAACTTTAATAGTCTCCTCTCTTCTATCTGAACCAGAGTATTTTTTCTAGTTCTTACCATGGTTGAAGACTATCCCAAAATGGTAGTCTGCTCCCAAGTAGTAATAGCCCCACTTCTAGCTATCAGTACAAAGTAACTGATGTCTTTGAATCTTGAGTCCAAATTCCAGGGAAAGAGAATACAATTTTTTCAGCTTTGGTCAGGTGTCTACTCTTGATCCAGTAAGTTACAGCCAGGGTCATAATACAAACATGGCTGTCAGAGCCTTATTCCTCTTGAAATAGAGGAGGATAGTACTCAGTTCCTTATTGAGAGTTATAAGTAAATACCCCAAAAGCCGTTTCACATATATGTGAGACAATAAGCCCAAGTTAGAGTCCTAAAAGATGGGGGAAAGTCTGGAATATAGACTGCATGGTGCAAATGAAATTAAAGAAAAATTGCCTCAATGAAATATTACTAAATCAAATCCAGGAATATATAGAAGAATAATACATGACCAAGAGGGGTTCAACTTGAGAATGGTAGACTGGTTTTAATTTTTTAATCAATAAATATAATTTTTCATATCAGACTGAAGAAAATCATGTGATCATTTTAGTAGATGGAGAAATATTTTGAAAAAATTCAATATCTATTCATGTTTTTAAAAATCTCAGCAATCTAGGGATTAAAAGGAATTTAATCAACCATGTAAAAGTAATCTACAAAAAACTTACAGCTAAAATAATTATGAAAGTCTGAATGTTCTTTCCCTCAAATGGGAAACAAGACAATGATTTCTGCCTTACCATTCCTATTCCAGTTCACACTGGATGTTCTAAACAGCACAGTAAAAAAAACAAAAGTATACAGAACAGAAAGATGAAATAAAGCTATCTCTTAATGCGTGACTTATCTATACAGAAAATCATAAGGAATCTCCAAAATAAGCCACTAGAATTGAAAGCAAATTAAGCAATGCTGCAGGAGATCAATACATAAAATTCAATTGTATTTCTACTGGCAATAATTAGAAACTGTAGTTTAAAAAAATACAATTTACAAAATTAAACATGAAATAGCTTAAGGATAAATCTAACAAAATATTTTCAAGGTTTGCATTCTAAGAACTCCAAAACATGGATGAGGGGGAAAAAGAAGAGTTAAATAAATGGATAGACTATGTTCATGGATCAGAATGCATAGTATCATTAATGTTGATTGTTCCCAAATTTATCTATAACCTCAAAGCAATCCCAATCAAAATTCTAGCAGACATTGTTGTAAAAGTAACAAAATAATTCTGAAATATGTACAAAAAAATTAAAGGAACTAGAATAACCAAAATTATTTTGAAGAAGTCGAAGAACATTTATTTGTATTATTTTTATTTACCATAATCAAAATAGTGTCGTATTGATAAAAGTATAAATATTTAGACCAATAGAACAAGAGAGTCTACAAACAGAAGTGTGTATGTGTGTGTGTGTGTGTGTGTGTGTGTGTGAGAGAGAGAGAGAGAGAGAGAGAGAGATTTGACAAATGTCCAAGATGATTCACTGGAAATGAGTAGCCTCTACCATAAATGTTGCTGGACTAACTGAAGTATATATACAAATAATGAAACTCAATATATGCATTGAACTTTGTATAAATGTTAACTCAAATGGATCACTGAGCTGAAAGTAAAACTTTCAAACTATAAAATTTCTAGAAAAAAACAAAAAATATTTGTGTCCTTGGATAAGCCAAAGAATTCATAGATATGATACCAAAAGCATGATCCATAAAAGGATACTATTGGCTCAATTTCAAAACTAAAACTTTGTCCTTTGAAAAGCACAGTTAAAAAGATGAAGTCAACCTACAAACTGAAAGACAATATTTGTAAAACACACCTGCTAAAAAATTACATGCATTATAAAGAATTGTCACAACTCAATAATGTCAAAACAGTTTTTTAAATGAGTGAACAATTTAAATAGGTGAACAGAGAATGGATGGAGAAAAAAAGCACAAAAAAATATTGACATTCATTATCATTAGAGAAGCGCAAACTGAAACCACGGTGGGATCGGATTACACACTTATATTCAAATGACCAAAAGCTTACATATCAGATAATTCTAACCGCTGATGGGATTGTGGAGCAACTGGCATTTTCATACACTGCTGAGGAGTGTGTAAAATGGTACAGTCACATCAGAAAAGTTGAGCTTATCAGCAGTTTACATATCATGGCAAGCAACTAAACGTACCTTATGACTCAGCAATGCCACTCGTTTGCCCAAAAGTTATACAAATACAGGTCAATACCCATACTAGAATGTGACTGTTTGTATCCGCTTTATTTGCACTGGAAAGAGCAGGCATATATTAGTTTCTGGTACTGTGCCACACATGTAACAAGTTAATGCAAACTGAGTGGCTTTATTTTAAAATGCATGTATTATCTCCTGATTTCTGTGGATCCAGAGTGTATTCTGGTTTAGCTGCATAGGCTCTCACAAGGCCATACTCAAGGTATTGGCTGGACTGCAATCCCACCTGAAGGGATGACTAGGGAAGAATTCACTTCCCAACTCACTTTGATGGCTGGTAAAATTCATCTCCTTGCTTCGGAACTGAAAGCCCCAGCTTTTTGCTGCCTATGAGTGAAAGGCAGGCATTAGCTCCTAGAGGCCACCCCAGCTCTTCTTCCTTTGGACTTTCTCAGTAGGACTGTTTACTTTCCCAAGCCAGCAAAGTCAGTCTTCAAAAGGATTTTTCTATTAAGACAATCTTACAGAAGATAACAGTCAAGAGAGTGACACTGTGTTACCTTTATATTTTATTGGTTAGAAACAACTCACAAAGGGTAGATAAATCAAAGGTAAACACAAAAGGCAGGGATCCGAGGAGTCACCTTGGAGCCTGGCCACCATACCCTATGTCCATCAAGTAGGAAATGGGTAAGCACACTGTGGTATATGCATGTATATACTAATGGAGTATGAAGTGTACATAATACTACTGAGCAATAAAAAATAATGAACATCTGCAAAGCACGGGTAGTTCTCAAATGCCTCATACTAAATGAAGACAGCCAAAGTCAGAAGGTTACATGCTGAACTATCCCATTTATATTATTGTAAAGAAAGGGCATTATATAAGGACAAACAGAGCAGGGGGTGCCATGGGCTCGTGGTGTTGGGAGGGGAGTGACTGCAAAGAGGCATGAGGGAACTTTTCTGAGTAATGGAAATGTTCATCTTGATTATAGTAGGTAGTTACACAAATGGACACAGCCTTCAAAGCTCATGAGACTATAGGCCTAAAGGGTAAATTTTACTACATATAAATTATACCTCAATAAACCCGACTTTAAAAAACAGTTACAAACAGAGAGGGAGGGAGGCAAACCACAAGAGAGTCTTAAATACAGAGAACAAACTAAGGGTGGATGGGGGAGTGGGGGAGAGGGAAAATGGGTGATGGGCATTGAGGAGAGCACTTGTTGGGATGAGTACTGGGTGTTGTACGTAAGCCAATTTGGCAATAAATTATATTCATAAAACAATTAGTGGCAGAAGCTGGAAGAAAATAGGAAATCTCCTATTGACCTGGCCCCTGGGACATACCCTAGAGGGAAGCCCAGGAGAAATTTAGTAAGGCCAATGATATAAGCTATATGTACTATTCTAATGTTTACTCATAGGAAAATTGCTTATTGTAGATGACTTTTGAATGCTGGAAGTTTTTCTTCTTGATTTATTTTACTGCTTCAAGGAAAACACAGAAGCACTAAGGAAAAATGGAGACCATAAGAAAATGTTGCCCATATCCAAGTAAAGACAGAAAGAACACCAAGTGGGAAAAGGTAGAATAACACTCCAATAAGAAAAGACAACAAAAGGTCTTCAAAGGAGAGCCACCGCCTAGGTTGGGGGGAGAGAAAAGGGCTAAAGAGGCAGTCATGTCCTTGCCTGGTGGCTGAGGTCACACTCCAGTACCTAAAACCTGGAAGTAATCTAAATCTCTTGAGGTTGATTCAAGTTCACTACTGGTTGTTTCTATTTCTCTTGCAAGACGGTGGTGAGTGCTTACAGGTAGGGACACTGCCTATGTACTGGTAAGGAAAAGACAGGCTGCTCTAATTTTCCAGCAAAAGGGCTTCATCAACCATCTAGTTCATCCCCTTTGTCTCCTAGAAAAGACAATACTGGTACAAAGGCACATGCAACACAAACAGGTAGTCTGAAGAGCCAGTTGCCAAGTGTTGGCTGGTGGGTAAAGCATGAATCTGGTGACCTTGAGGAGTCCTGGGTGGTCACAAGAAATCTTCCACCAGCTGGGTGAACTTGAACAAGCCACTGACCTCTGGCCTCAAACTCTGCATGCGTAAAAAAAAAGAAGCTTGGCTGCTTTTGATAATTACAAGGGTTCCTTCTGGATCTAAAATGTAATCACTTGAATTATTTCTTTTAAAAATTTTTTTAAATGTCTTTATTTTCTTTTTTGAGAGGGGTGGGGCAGAGAGAGAGGGAGACCCAGAATCCGAAGCAGGCTCCAGGCTCTGAGCTGTCAGCACAGAGCCCGGCATGGGGCTCGAACCCATAGACTGTGAGATCATGACCTGAGCCGAAGTTGGATGCTTAACTGACTGAGCCACCCAGGGACCCCTTGAATTGTTTCTTAGTGGTCTACCTTCTTTGGTAGTGGTCTCCATCCTTAAGACAACTGAAACAGAAAGATCTAAGTTCCCATTCAATGTTTATATATTCTCCCAAAAAGCTTAGGGGTATGGGTGGGGAGAATTTCATGATATCTAAACAAATAAACCAGGGTGGAATTAAAAAGTAGGAAGAAGTGATCCATACACATTTTATAATTAGAACAGCCAGTAAAATTTTACATTAGTGACTCATCAAGGAAAATGGTTCACAGCTAGACCAATTTGGAGTACTCTTATTAATTATGCATATTATACACACTAACCACACTGCTGCAGGTACAGAGCACTCTATTACTCCAGTAACCATACACATGAACAGTTCTCCATGAATCAGAATAAAAGTAACACCAGACTAAACAAAGATACTATGAGAATTCAGAAGTAGATTAGGATTCTGATTCACCATTTTTCTTCCACTTGAAGCGTTTTCATCAATCTTTGAGTGGTCAATACACACATATCTTTGTGGTAGATATTTTAGAGGATTTCAATTTTCTAGTTCCTTTGGAATTGCAAACACATTTTAATATATTACTTTTTAATTGGGACCATTCCTGTGTCTACTGTGGAAGTTAGATTTTGCTCTATTATCTGGAAGTACCATGAGAAGTAAGCAAGCATTCCCGTATGTTCTGGTTACTCTTTCATAATGTATTAAACATTTTTATCCAAAATACCTAAGTTCCTACTTCAAAAGAAGCCTTCATGGGAGAAGGCGCCTGGCTAGCTCAATCGTTAAGTGTCTGACTCAGGTCATGGTCTCCTGTTCTGTGGTTCTTGAGATCAAGCCCTATAACCGCTGCCTGCTTAGTGCCTCTTCCCCCTACTTGCACACACATGTGTACTCGCTCAGATAAACACTGGAAAAAAAAAAAGCTTCATTTTCAAAAATATTTCCTTTCTAAATAAGACAAAAACCGTCACTTCAGATTTCCCCTTGGATACCTCCTCCTTAAGCTAACAGTTTGTACTTGTGCTTCCTTTCGGGTTGGCTTCACTCCTCCGGGCTGTGCTGACATTTGCTTTTCATGCAGTGGAAAGTCTCACTCACTCACAGTCTGGTTTCATTGCCACCCACACCAAAGCCCCGCAAGCTGATGCCCATGAAAGTTACAACTGCAGTTAAGTAACTAGACAGATGCCACCTCCCAGGCTCCTGGTACCACCCCAGGGACAGGCTACTTAGCAGCTGCCTGCACTTCCTGAAATGTCTGAGCGTTGCTCCTTTGCCTGGCCTTGCTGGTGACTTCCCAGGTAAAAAGGGAGCACTGTCAGTGTCATGGAGACACTGATCCCTGGGAGGCTCCACTTGACCCCTGCCCTCACTAAGGCTATGGAAGCTTTTAGCAGCCTCTTCCACACCAAGGCTGCACCTCCCTCCCACCAGAAGGCCATTTAGTGCTTGGAGAAGTATCTGGGGAGCGAGGGATAGAAGTGTCCCTAAAACGCTGTACAAAATTCTAAACTGTTCCTTTCAATGTTTGCATCCTTAGTACATCCCTGAACACACACCAGCATGACTACTTTAAAAAATAAAAAATAAAAAGCCTTCCATCCAAAGGAGCACTGCTCTTTCCCTCTGCAACTCCTTGAAACTCTCAAATAAAATCTTGTGGTCTTTGAACCTGTTTCCTGGCATTTAAACGATTACAGGTCTGCTTTGGGGGAAAGTATAATTGAGAGCAAGCCTCTTCTAGAATTAGTTCTAATAAATGATGTCCTAGAAGGAACGTAAGGCTTGACCTAAAAAGACCCAGGTTTGATTTCTATCCGTACTTCTCGCCAAGTGCACATCTTGGGGAAGCTTGTTTCATCTCTCTGGAACTTGGTGAAATGTGGAATAGGACTGCTGTGAAAATTATCATAATGCCAGAAACACAGTAACACCTGATAGATATGCACATGTCCTGACCAGCCTGGTTGCAAAGGGACCTGTCTGGCCCAGGTCCCATGCCGTTCTTTCCCCGTCCCCCCCATGTGCAAAACTCATGGATGCCTCATAGGACGAGATCTTGCTTTATGTGTGTATGTTTCTCTTCTTCACTGTATTGTATTCAGTTTGATCTGTTGTTGTTGTTGTTGTTTATTCCCCATAGCACCAATGCAATCCCAGCACCCAGCAGGCATTCAATAACACTAATTGGTCCATTGATCAAACTTGAATTTTAACACCACCTCAGCACCTTCCTGAATCAGGGAAACACTTATGCAAACACTAAAGTCATTTACCCAGCAAATGTAAGTTTTTAGGGGATCTTTGCGTCTGCACAAAGAGCATGGACCCTGGAATGAGAAGATGTGGATTCATACTGTGGCTTTGTCACTTCCTGAGTGACCTTTCACAGGCTCCTCAAACTGAGCTTCAGTTTCCTCACCGTAAATGGAAGCAGTGCCACCTCTCTCACAAAAGTACTGTAAGAATTAAATAGAGGGGCTTATTAAAGAGTGTCTGGTACATCACTGATGTTAAGGATTTAAGATCCTACAAAAAATAGCATGTACTAAAATGAAAACATACATAAAATAGGACAATTTTACTTACTGTAAGAACTTTTATTGGTGTCCACACATTCATGTTTCTCCCATTTAAACAAGGTTTTGCTAGATAATTTGGCCAGCAGCTTTATAAAGGAAGCCTAGAGTTATGAGATGTGCTGAACCTGCTGATACCTATCAGCAAGTCATCAAAAATATTTAGAGCTGTCAATACATACTGAAGGCAAGTAGTCTAGTTTCATGGATATGGACAAACTCATGAACTGGCAAGAATACTAACCAGCTGTCAACAACAAATGCTTCCTTCTAGAAATAACCTTAGGAACATGCATAATAACATAGGAAGCAAGACTCAATGTCAACAAAGCTGTCTAACACTGGAGAATCCAAACAGTATTTGAGTTGAAAAGGAAAGAAAATGGAGCATTTATTGAATAGCTGCTCCCTACTGACCATTGTACTTGAAATATAAAACTCTAAGTTCTTAGTTGCTATCTTCTATCACAGGCAGAAGATCTAGAGAATTATTAAGACTTGCCTGATATCAACCACAACAGTAGGGGTTAATATCGGGGCTAGGATTAGAACCTGAAGACTAGTGGAGTGCCTGGGTGGCTCATTAGGTTGTTTCTGACTTTGACTCAGGTCATGATTTCATAGTTCATGGGCTCAAGTCCTGAGCGTGCTTCAGATTCTGTGTCCTTCTCTCTCTCCCCACTCCCTTCCCCACTCATGCTTTGTCTCTCTCTCAAACACAAACATTAAAAAATAAATTAAAATAACCTGAAGACTAGTAATGAAGCGTTGAGCCCTCACCCTTTCCACAGCAATCTCCTACCTATCAGGCTGGAAAAGCCTTGCTGTACCCCTGTGGAAAGACAGCTCCTTCCTTCCTGAATATCATTACAGGATCCCAGAAACATGGCAACTCCCACTCATGCCGCCACCTTCATAGCTCTGTAAATGATACTACACAGTACCTGACACAATTTAAAGACACAGAAGCCAATGTGGGGGGGGGGGGGAGGGATGAATCATAAGGAACAAAGAGAAAAGCAAACCCTTGCCTTGATTTAATACTGAAAGACACTGAGGTCCAGTAAAGCTAAGTAATTTTCCCCAAAGTCATACAAAAAGAGAAATATGACCCTTATCGTAGGGCCCATATGGAAATCTGTTGGCCAAGAGACCAAAATCTCTGCTTTTTCCTATTATCTTTTGTGTTCTGACAACTCTAAGATCAGTGGTTCTCCAATCTAAGCAAGTATCAGAATCATCTGGAGGACTTCTTATAGGATAGAACTCAGGCTCTGCACTGACAGCGTGAAACCTGCTCAGGATCTCTCCCCCTCTTTCGGCCCCTCCCCTCCCACTTGCTCTCTCTTTCAAAAGAAAGAAGCATTAATAAATCTTTGTTTTTTTTTTTTAATGCCGCACCTGGGTGACTCAGTCAACCAAGTATCTGACTCTTGATATCAGCTCAGGTCATGATCTCACAAGTTTGTGGGTTTGAGCCCTGCATCGGTCTGTGCACACTGACAGCTAGGATCCTGATTGGGATTCTCTCTCTCCCTCTCTCTGCCCCTCCTCCCACTTGTGCATGCACATGTGCCCATGATCTCTCTTTCACAATTAACATTAAAAAAAATTTTTTTTAAGGATAGAAAAACTGGACCCCTTCTAGAATATCTGATTCTGAGATCTGGACTGGGGCCCAAGATTTTGCCCTGCTAACAAGTTTTCAGTGAAGCTGAGTCTGACGGTCCAGAGACATTTTGAGGGCCTCCTTTGTAGAACTGATACTGGTTTCACGGCTTTAATCCCTTGCTTTAGCACCAAAGTTCCCCTTTCCAATCTGTTGCAAAGAGGCATGCAAACTCTAATCAGACTTTCTTGGGATTGTAAATGTGGAAAGAAATATTCTTGGTGAGGTGCCGTAATGGTATAGACCCTTGACAGGCAACTTTTGACATAATCTACGCAAGTAATGGCAGGGCCTTGGAGATAATGGGGCCCTTAATTTTGTCTATTTCATATTCCTTCAGAGCAGCCACTGGCAACCTGTTAGAACAGGACTTCTTAACCTTTTCTAGGCCAGGTCATACCTGGAAGAGAATAATGTTTGTACAACACTATCAGGGACATATAGATTCTACATGGCCAAACGTAATCTGGCAAAGGTGTTCTGGCCACCCCACACTCTCTGGGCCTGGTTGCCCACACAACTAAAGGGATGAATACTTTCTTCTACCTGTACTGATTCATGTCACATGGTTGGCCAACTATTAGAGAACCAGAGCAAACAGGTAGACATAAAAGGCCCCCCAATATTACTGGTTCCTTTATTAATGATAGCAAAGGATTCCCAATTATCAAAAGTAATTAAAATACAAAAACGTTAAGGAAAAAAAAGTAATTCAAAGGGTGAACATCTTTGCTAAATAGTAACTAGAGACACTAGACCTTGGTATTGCTTCCCAGTTCTGAAATTCTTTAATCTTAGGGCATGGTCTTTTTTTATTATGTGAGAATAATCTTATTTGATTCATTTTTTTATGTCAGCAAAACCCCTGTGATGTTGATTTCACCAAATCTAAGAAAACAGTCCATGTTGATGTGCCATCATAGCACATATCCCCAAGAAATAATTTGAACTGATATTTTATCTAAAAGCAGAATTTTAAGTTTAGAAAAGGATGTCTTTTAAACTCACTTAGACATACCCCGTTTCATACATCACTCGATGCATCCATCAAGAAGAAACACAAGCTAATCCCTCAACTACTTCATATTCCGTATCTGACATTTATCAATCACTTCGTGACTACTGCACAATACAGGTCCTTTTCCACTCCATGCCATGCCTTAGTTCATCACTAATGATGCCCCTTCTTTTAAAATATTGATAAACTATTATCCCTTCTAGAATTTTCTTCCATTCCCCTAATACTCATTCACTCTGCAAGGTTTGATGGCCATGCTCCAAAATAACCACTATAAACCCAGCACACCACTGGTCTATTATGACTGCAAGATGTACCCTGATTTCATCAATAGAAAACCATTTCTTGAATGTGTCTTAGAGTTGATGAAGTATTGAGATTCCATGTAATGCTGCTGAGAGCTCAGAGAAGCAACACCCCCAGGTTTAAGAACCACACTTTTATTTACCGAAGGGTGACCTTTCTCAGTGTAACCAAACCCCCTTAGGAGATTAAAAGCCCTGGTTGTTGTGTTTGTTTGTTTTCGAGTCTTTGAAAGAAGCTTGCCTCTAGGTCACTCATAGGTCTAGCAATGACCATGGGAATGGGAAAGGGGGGAGAAAAGAGTTGGGGAGAGGGAGTGAGGCAAATCATGAGAGACTTTTGAATTCTGAGAACAAACTGAGGGCTGAAGAGGGAGGGGGGAAGGGGAAGGGATGGTCATGGAGGAGGGGGCACTTGTGGAGAAGAGCACTGGGTATTATATGGAAACCAACTTAGTAATAAACTATTAATTAAAAAAAATTAAGAAGCTTGCCTTTTGAGTTTCTGAACTGAAGCAAACCCCGTCTTGAAATCCTGAGCTACTCTTATGAACTCCTGCCTCTGGGACAGTCAGTGCCACGGAGGATTCTAGCAAACTGCCTTGGAAGAACAGAGGACTCGGCAAACCTAGGCTTTTAAAGGTATCCAACTTGTTTTTTAAAATGTCATGTAGTATTTGGGTGTCAAACTCTTTTTCCACACTATAAACTACGCGTGTCCCGGGCTGGCATAAAACCACTGCATTCCGGCTTGCTTCCAACAGGATCCCTGGCTGAGAACCAGGCTGGGCCTCATCCAAGGAAGCAGACTTTCACAGGGAAAATGAAAACCCAGGCTGCTGCCCTGCTGCGGCCTCCTTCATCCACAATAAATTCAACAAGTACCTTGCCTATGAAGTCTGTCCATATGCCCAGCCCTCTTTTTAATAAAACTTTATTGAAACCACAGCCCCATCACTCAGCTTGCTGTCATCATCTAGGTCTTCTTTTCACATTACAACAGCAGAGTGGAGTAGTAGCCAGAGACATTATGGCCAGAAGCTAAAAGGTCTAGATCTGGCCTTTTCAGGAAAAATTTGCTTCAGAAAGACTGTGAGGCTTGCGGATTACCTAGGGAATTTCTGTAAACTTTCCGTGAAATGTGAGGTTTGAACAAAATGATTCCTCAGAGACCTTCTGACCTGGTGCTAAAAAAGAGTTTTCAGAACTGTAAACTACATGATCTCTTCCCAATACTTACTAAGTTCTGTCATCTTAGAACAGGTACTCATTTCTGTCATTTTTTAAAAATAAAGTGTTAATTTTGAGAAGAGAATAGAGAGAGAGAAAGGGGAGGAGCAGCAAGAGAGGGAGAGAGAAAGGGAAGGAGCAGAGAGGGAGAGAGAAAGGGAAGGAGCAGAGAGGGAGAGGGAGAGAGGGAGAGAGAGAATCCCAAGATGGCTCTGCTCAGTCAACAGAGACCAACATGGGACTCAAACTCACAAATCGTGAGATCATGACCTAGACTGAAATCAAGAGTCAGTCGCTTAACCAACTGAACCACTCAGGCGCCCCTCCATCATTCTTTTTCATTCTTATCTACCATAAATAAATATTTTAAAAATTTAAGGTCATTATCAAAATGAAGAGCTCTTAGCCTGGTAACTACATTTCAATTGGTGCTTAATAAAAGTTGGAGGTACGAGGTCCCTGGGTGGCTCAGTCAGCTAAGCATTCGACTTCAGCTCCTGAACTAGTGCTTCATGGGTTTGTGCCGACAGCTCAGAGCCTAGAGCCTGCTTTGGATTCTGTGTCTCCCTCTCTCCCTCTATCTCTGCCCCTCCCTGCTTGCTCTTTTTCTCTCAAAAATAAACATTAAATTTTTTTAATAAAAAATAACAGTTGGGGGTCAGTAGAGTTTCATAGTACTGCACTGGAAGGAATACTTATTTTCTATGCCTCTTTTTATAAAAAGATATGGAAATAATAAGCCCACATTTTCTATATCTCTTTTTGGAAAGATGGAGTACACTCTTTTTAGCACTCTTGAGAGTGAGAGTTCTAGGTTCTTCCAAATAGGTAGTCCTCTCCTCAAGGAGATGATGCTTTGGCTGAGGGAATAAAGCTTAAACATGTAAAATAAGAAAAATACATGCTACAGATCCATCTCAGATCTCCATTCAAATGTCACTAGGTTGTAGGAACGCCAAAGAATAAACACTGTGTTTACTGTGAGGGTAGCAGTGACTGAAGCTGACGCAGGAAACCTTTGTGGCGAACGTGGGCATAGCCAGCTCCTGAAGGGTGCATGGAATTCAATTACAGGCAGGACCTTTCAATGCAAACAGGAGCCAAATGCAGAGAGAAGGACACTGAACAGACATGTACAGATGGAGTTTGGTGGATACACATGGATCATCAGGTTCACACACGCTACCATGAGCAAAACAAGCATAGTGGTATAAACGTGACCCAGACATTATTCCACATCCATAAGAACCTTGGTCACCCTGGCTAGAGTGGCTGGCAAGGCTGTGAAGCAAAGTCTACAAAACAAGTACCACGTGAACACAATAGTCCTCGGATACCTTCTTTCCCTCCAGGTATGGAGGAGACAACAGAAACACAACCAACTAACATATACCCAGAGGTGGCAGTGTGTGACATTCATACTCCAGGCACATTCTCCACATAAACCAACTTTAGTCCCTCAACAGGCGGCTGAAAGATTAGAACTGTATTCCCCAGGCCAAAATACAATCTGAATGTTTTCAATAAAGTCAGGCATCGCTTATTATAAAATAAATACTTGTTTCTGTTAAATATCCCCAATATTACAGCATTAGCCTGGTGGTTCTCAACTGGGAAGAATTTTGCCCCTCAGGGGACATTTGAGAACATCTGGAGACATTACTGGGTGGGGTTGAGAGTAGTGTCTAGTGGCTAGAGACCAGAGATGCTGTTAAATTTATCTTACAATGCACAGGACAGCTTTTCATGACAAAGAATTATCTGGCCCAAAATGTCAATAGCACTAAGGTTGAGAAATCCTGCTTAATTAAGCCTAACAAGTTTACATGTCAGAAGAACCACCAGCCTCAAAACTGCAATCCCCTCAGCTTGCCCTACCCTAGATATTTTAATAAGTCTCCAGAAAAATATATAGTGTTTCTTATTCCAAGCAAATCTCTTTAAGTATCAAGATTCCTAATAAAATATAGATCTTAAAATGTGAATAAGGTCACTCCTATTAAAAAAAGACATCTACAGAGGGCTGGAACCCGGCACTGACCCTGCCACATGGGTCTGGGCCCCCGCTGCCCAGCGCCACCACAGAGCACCCCACCTGCGGCCACTCACGCTGTGCCAGTCCCGCACAGCCCCCCGCAGTCGTGGCCCTCATCAAGATACAGGACACCATTGCCCTTCTCATGCTCACCTCTTCCCAGAGAAGCCTGGAGGCGGTCAAGCAGGCAAGGTGGAACATCATCCCTGGGAGCCAAGGACCAGGACAAAGACCATAGAAAAACGGAGGGCAGCAGTGCACGATTGCACAGGGTGACACCAAACTGCACATCTGGGCTCTAACGCAGGACGTCACCCACGGGAGGCTCAGGAGGAGTGACTGCCGCCCAGCCCCCACACCCGCATGGGATTGCCAAGTGCAAGTCTGGCAGGGGGCTGACCAGCGCCAGCCACCCAGTCCTATGCAGAGGTGACATGTCCAGGGTGGCAGCCTGGGTTGGGGGCCTCGCTGAGGAGGGTGAATCCCTAGGGTCACACATGTGCCCCTGGATGGTGCCCAGACTTTTGGAGAGGGCCGGGATGTCCCTAAGACTCTCAGTGTCATCATTTTAGTATCTCATGGCTCCTCAGCCATGTGGTCCTTGAAGTCCACAGTCAGATAAACCCAAGGCTGCTTAATTCAGAAGCTCAGTATCATGAGGCTTCCAGATAAGCTTCTGATGGGGGCGGCGCTCCCCTTCAGTCAGGTGGCAAACTGAAAATGCCTCCTCGCAAATAGTCACATCCTAATCCTTGGAACCTGTGAATTTTACTTTATATGGTTAAAAAAAAAAAAAAGGTCTCTGTGGATAGAACTAAATTAAGTAGCTTGATATGGGGAGAGTAACCTCCACCATCTGGAGCCCAAGGAGGGTCAGTGTTTCCTGGGTGCATCAGTAACTTGGGCAGAACAAAACTCTGTGGTCAAGGGAGTGGGTATGTAGGCAACTAGCAGGGTCTGTCCCCTTGGTGCTCCTCACATGCTCCAGCATCTTCATTTTCCAGCTGGATGGGGCCCCATCATTTGTAACAATGCTGGGACCTTGACAGACAATGAAAGGCCCATCATGGCTGCAGACGCTCCCTGCCACCACCACTGTGGAAGGGTCCACAAGATGTCAGCATTCTTCCCTCAGTTCCTCCATCCCAACCCCAGGAAAGACTCTCCCTTCAGCCCTACCCCCGTTTTCATACAAGGGATGAGACCATGGCTAGACTTCATAGTCAAGAATTAAAGTCCCCCTCCCCATGAGGAAGCTGGGATTTTAGAGGAGGACGATTTATCACCAGAAGAGAGGTGAGTGGGAAAGAAGTTCAATAACTTATTTGGATTCACTTTTACTTACATCTGTTTTCTACAAATCTAGATTTTCACCAAAATTATTTTAGCAGCAGCAGCAGCAGCAGCCCAGTCTACTGCAAACTGATTTGGATGGTTTCCAAAGCTCCTCGCGTCCAGCCAGAGTTGAAGGTTGCCTCTCTATCTCCTTCAAGCCTTCTTCATCCTCTTCCTTCACGTTTTCACTCACAGCAATAGCACAGCATTAATAAAAGCTAAATACAGAGGGCTGTCACTTCTTGGCTTCTGTCTTAGAGGGTGACCAGATCTCTAAGCTAGAGGCTGTACACCCTGCTCTCCACACCCCTGCCCCCCTCTGCCCCGTTGCACGAGGAGGGCATCTGGCATGAAGGGCGCTGGGCAGAAGACAGTACCAAAGGTAAAGTGCCCATCAGATTGCAAAAGCGACCTGCCTTTCTAAGGTTGCTATGACTTGGCCATAATGCAGTAAGAGGAAAAGGGACTTATTTACAAAGTGATGGATTTGGGGCAATAGACTAAGACCTTGTCAACATCCGTAGCGTACCCATTTATTAATGTCCATCATAATAGTATAGGACCTTGACATGTATTAATAGTCTTGAAAATAGATCTCTTGTGCTTAGGAGTTTCCTTTTAGCATCACCATAATAATTAATGTCTCTTCACGGATTTGTCCTTCTCTGAACATATTCTGAGCACTTTCTATGTTCACAGTGCTATGGGCAAGCACTGGCCTATGGATAGTCTCCAGGTAGAGCCTTTAAAATTCTCTAGGCATTCAAATTCCAGTGCAGTTCTTCCTTGATTTTTATCTTTAAATTCATGCACGCTCCATGCTTCCGTCGTAGTTTGTTTGCATATCCCCAAGTATATAATATCAAGGGATAATTTCAGTAATTTGTTTTAGAAAAACAACAGAATTACTGGATTTAAAAAAAAATATTTTGCCAAGCTTCAACCTCCCCATCCTCCCAGTGATTCTGCTGCACACCCTCTGGGTAAACTGGGCACACTTCTGGAGAATCTGTGGTCCAAATGAGTGCATTAAGGCTGCGGTACAAAGAAATAATTTTTCCCAAGTTACCATGCTCGGTAGTCTCTGGAGCCTGAATCTAGCAGGGCATTCCCTCTGTGCAGTTATGAGGAACAATGTTCTTCTGGAGGCCGTCAGTTCTTATTGCTCAGTAAGGCTAGGCTCACCAGAAGTCCAAGCCCAGCTACCCACATGCACCACAGCTCAGCAAAAAACCGTTTTAAACAGACACCTTCAGTGAGTTCTTAGGAACTTTCCATTCCTCCCAAACTGGAAAAGCATGTGCTGTAGCAGAAATAGCAATAAACTTGGGAAGAGGAGAATAGAATCACTCAGGGAGGGGTTGTGGAGGAGGAGGAAGGATACCAAAAGGAAGCAGCCTTCTCTTTAATTCCAGTGACCCTCATGCTCCCACTTACAGGAGGGAACTGCATGGCTCTGCTTCAGATCTGTTTAAGTACAAGTCAAAAGGGAAAGGCAGCCACAGGTCCAGGTGCAGTACACAGCCCCAGGTGATAGGAAGCAGGAGGGTCACAGTGGATAAGAGAACTCAATCACTCAATCATGTGGCCACCAGGGCTGCAGGAGAAAGAGGAGCCTGAAGCAAAACAATTAGCAGTATTATGGTGTCACTCCAGTCCAACATGGGCACTTACAAGCAAAGAACAGATAAGAAAATAAGCAGAACAAATACCTCTTTGAAATACTAAAGGGCCCTAAAGGATGTTTTACTTGGATAGATAAAGAAACAAACAAAAGAAAGCAATTATTTGAGAACAGAAAACTACATGGAGAATCATCTCAGCCTCTTGTGCAGAAGCATTCCAGCCCCAAAAATGGTATAGAGAAGCAGAGCCCATGGAGGACCGTGGAGGAGCATGGAGGAGCACCACAAATAAGCACCCTGCCCATGGCTTCTACACCAGAGAGAAGGAAGTCTACCATACCCCCAACAGGGAATCCCAGGCTGGTCCACAGCCTCCTAGATTTAGACCTGGACTTCCAAATGTCTCCTCATAACCTCCACTTGGTTGAGGGTCCAAAGTCCTTATGGAATCAGGTGAAAGACCCCAGCTCATGAAGAATGTCACACAATATTGGGCCCTTCACTTCTATTAATCCCAGGCCATGTTCTCACTAGAGTCTGTCCTGCCTCCAAAGCCTTCATCCCTTCCACCATCCCAAAGTGCCTCGGGTCTGAGGCACACATTGTAATACTTAATACAATGTTTTAGCTGCATTTTAGATTTCCGTTTTTTACTCAGCTAACTGACCTGAGGAGAATTATAATATTTGTAATATAATCTAAACTGTCATTTATTGAGTGCGCCACAGAGAGAATTTCAATTTTCTTTCAGATTAGTATTTGCACACTGAATATTTAATGGAAAGGAGAAATTATTTTCTCCTCACTTGATTACAAAAAGTTCAAATGGTGCTGTGAGAAATTCAGGAAGGTGTTTGTGTTGTTAAAATGCCCTCTCCCTGCCAAAATACTTAGATGGATATTAACCCGAAACCAAAGATAAATTCTTGACACCCCAATGTTTGTTTTCTTAGGATGGAAAAACACATTTCAGGTGTATCACATTCTAAGTAGGGGTTTGGGAGTACATCCCTTAAGTAAAGAAATTTAGAGAACTGAATGGCAAGTGTGAGAAGACATTGATCAAGCTCACTCAGATCTTAGATTTAGACTTCTCTAAAATGAGGGACCCTTTGTCGGCAACTTTCAGATGTTTTATTTAGAATTACCTAGTTTTAAGCATAGCTGAGGTTAACAAGGACACCAGTGACCTCAATTAAAGTTTAATTGACCTAAATCCAATTTTTATGCATACATACACTCATACATTAGAGAGATTTATAAAGAGATAAAGAGATAAAAAGAGATATGCATAAGCTATAGGTTATATGTAAGTTACATATGTAATACTTAGTTTATATAAATTCGAACAGCACATCATGGTGTAAACTCCAGATGTTTTATCCACCTAAGTTACTTTGAAACAAACAATGTGTAACAAATTCTTTGATTGTATTCTCAGCTTTCCCCTAAATTGTTTAACCACAAGTCATCTGCTGCCGTTTGAAACAATATTCATGACAGGACATTTGCACCCTGTACTGTATACATAACTAGGTCCCTGAGACTTAGTGATGAGGAGGGAAACCGAAGTTTTAAGCTACCCTAAAATAATTGAAAAAGTCCTGTGATGATCTGATGTAGGAAGAGCAGGAACTAAAGGAAGAAGGACCTAACTGTTCCCCAGCTTCTCAGGGTTCAAAAAGTTTTGAAAATAAAGCAAAAAGAATTTTCATATTCCAGAAGATCATTTTATCTTTCTGAGAACAAAAATAATTCATTGTATATCATAGATGAAGTCCCTAGAGGTTGTACTGAACCTTAGCGGTCCAAAAGTCTGGGACCTCTGGGTGCAGGTACGGCTTTAATGAGCTCATCTGATGTATATGTTTCGCAGAGTGACAAGTACACCCTTGTCCCACTTCTGATAGGCATGAGGAGAAAGACCTTTATTCAGCATAATTCAGCTGGTCTGAGAGGCTGCCTACCTATAAATGCACCTCTGAGCAAGCCAGCTCTCAGCCCTCAGAATTTTGGAGTTTCCCCAGCTTTACTGAAGTACAATTGACAAAGTTGTATATCTTTAAGGTGAACGCCATGAGGATTTGACATATATATTGTAAAATGATTACCACAGTCAAGTTAACAAATCCATCTCCCACAGTTACCATCTGTGTGTGTATGTGTGTGTACATGCCAAAAGATCAATTTTATAGAAGCTCTATATTACAGGTTACCAAATTTTGAAATATTATATGGACTAACACTTTGTGTTCAGGTCACAACAGGACAAATGTTGCTAGGGAAGGAACGCTCTATAGGATGGCATGCTGGCGTGCGCATGCACGCGCACACACCGATTCTTTGACTTATGTGATTGAATGCAGGTTCGGGGAAGCAAATATACAAGTCACACGGAGGATAAGTGGCTTGGCAGAAGTTCATAAAAAAATCAAATGTTTTTGTTTACCATGGATTCTCTATGAACCAAAAACAAATTTGACTTTTTTTCCCTTAAAGCAGATACCATTTTATATAAAGTCAGGAAGTATGTCCTCCAGTTTGAGGGGAGCAAGGACTATAATCGGTCTCCATTCCCTCCCTGATCAAGCATACCATCCCTCAAAATCCAGCTCCTAGTTTTCCCCAGTAGTTGGACTGTAGATTATTATTTAGTTAGATGCTCATCTGAATAATTAAAGTAAGTCTAGAAGAATGGGAGGCAGTCAAAACCTGGAAACCATGTCATAGAATGACTAAAGCTTTAGCAAAGCTCATCTTAGAAAGTCTCCGTGAGAAGGGATGGATGCCTTTCAATATCTGAGAGGCCACAATGCAGACAAAACAGATTTGCTCCTTTTTTTTTTTTTAAGTTCATCAAATGGTTTGTTTTTAGAGCAATTTTAGATTTTTTTTATTAGTTTATTGCCAAGTTGGTTTCCATATAACACCAGTGCTCTTCCCCACAAGTGCCCCTCTCCATCACCATCACCCCCCCTTCAACCCTCAGTTTGTTTTCAGTATTCCAGAGTCTCTCATGATTTGCCTCCCTCCTTCTTCCTAACTCTTCCCCCCCCCCCGCCCTCCCTCCCGCTTTCCTCTTCCCATGGTCCCCTGTTAGACCTATGAGTCACAGCATATGCTATCTATCCTTCTCTGCCTGACTTATTTCACTTAGCATGACTCCCTCTATGTCCATCCACTTCACTACAAATGGCCAGGTTTCATTCTCTCACATTTCCATATAGTATTCCATTGTGTGTGTGTGTGTACCACATCTTCTTGATCCACTCATCAGTTGGAGGACATTTAGGCTCTTTCCATGATTTGGCTATTGTTGACAGTGCTGCTCTTTCAGAGTAGAATTAGGGTCCATGTGGAAAGAATTTTGGTTTAAATCAGAATGACTAGAGTTATCTAGTCATAAAATAAGACTATTTTATAATGTGGTGAGCATCATTTCACTAAAAATATTCCAAGACAGTTTGAATAACCATTAGTCATTTATGTAATAGAAAAGATCAAAACATAGAACTCAGGACTCAAAGTTCACTGTAGTTCATCTTTACTGCTTACCTTTAAATCTTCTCCATAAATCCCCTCCCAGGGGGGGTCACTCAGATGGTAACGGTACACACCCACTGACAGAAAGTGCTATTCTTTGAGAGAAACATGGAGCCAACATTTCTCATAGTGTTGTTTCAGGTCATCCTCTTCAGAGTATATGACCTTGTCAAAAAAAAAAGGGGGGGTTGTATATGTGTGCATGCACGCGCGCACACACGCACACACACAATTTCTTGCTGCCCTTCATCACCAACCACTTGCACCAGGATGTCTGGGATGACCCAAGGAGTCTACCTCAATGAATTCCTCAGATTATTCTGATTCACACTAAAGTCCAAGAAATATTGAACTAGATGAACAGGAAACTCTTTCTGATGCCAAGAGGCTATGACAAAGGACAGTAGGAGAGATTCCCAGTTTCCCCACAAGGATTAATTCAAGTCAGTGTCAAAAAGATATTTTAGGTGAATAGACACCTGCAAGTTTTATGGGCATGATAACATAGTACTTAAAGATTTGTTTCTTTATAGAAGACAGTCTACTTTTTACAACGTCCATTCCCTTGACAGGATTTCCAGAGACTATGATGAGCTAGGACACTCACCTCACATGAACACAATCCCAACCCCATTTCAAACAAAATACACCAAGAATCACCATTATCGGAAAATGCTGATTTGCTTTCTTGGACTTAGCAACAGCTTAAAAATGTAAAGTCTCGAGTGCTACTTTATAGGCCTTTGGAGAAATACCTGGTTACATACACAGAGGGGATCAGGCCTATCCTGACTGAATCATGGGGTCTTTTCAGTCAGGATATTTAAGGTCCTCAAGAATCTGAGCCTGACATCCCTTTCATCCTCACCTCTCATTTCCTCGATCACAAATATTATACACAGAATGACTTAACAGACATGAGAAGCCACAAATCATGCCCCATGAATGCTGAGGTCCGCTTGCACACTGATGCATGGGATTATGGGGTTCAGATGCTAAGGACACTAAAGCAAGTTAGCAAGGGTTTACTTTGTACACACTTTGTATACCTGGTATTATTTTAGAGTTCAAGGGAAAAGAGATCATCAAATCAAACTTCAGAGGGAGAAAATAAAGGAGATTACTTCATACTTGTCCCTAGAGTTCACACTGTTGGAAAACAACCCCCCCCCACACACACACACCCTTTGCCAAGAAGTCATGTCCATGCCTTACAAATTTTTCCTTATAAAGTTATTTTCTCACAAGTTTCCCTTTTACTCTTCACAGGAAAAATAGATTCCATAATACTCAAGTCTGCCATGAACAGCAGCTCTGGTGTTCCAGAAACAATCCCTGCTCTATCTTAAACATGGGATCCATATATATGGGTATCACCATGGATTTACTGACAGTGTGCTGGGGTTGCCTCTGCTGGATCCAGGCCAGGTTTTTCACCCATGTTGGGTCAACTTAAGGTATTATTTAATTATTTTTAAATTCAGACCATTTTATTGGCTTTTAGTCTCTCTGTGGAGGCAAAGAGGAGAGATACAGGGCCACCAGAGGCACTGTGGAGGAAGACAGTTTGCATCAGAAAAGAAGCAGGAAAGAGCTGTTTTCTAGACCCTGTAGCCAGTTGTGTTTCAGCACAACTCTACATTCCTCCTTCTAATACTCTGGTTGGGAAAAGAAAATCAGGTAGGTTCCCTTCAGTGTCCCAGTCTGAGCTGGTTTTTCTTGCTTTCGAACAAAAGGGTTATGCTAACCAGAAGAAAATATAAACATATTTAGTAACTCAAGTCTTCTTGGACACAGAGCCCGATTCCCCAAACCCCAAGCATTTGGTTGTCCTTTCCTGAAGGTTGATGGAGAATCCTGTCAATATGTAGATCCGTTCATAATGTAAGCCCAGAAACTAAGTCCTGTCACTAAGGGAATATTCTTAGTGAAAATCATTAGCACTTGAAAAATGCTTTTTGTTTTTAAATGTAGGTCAGAATAAAGGACTGTTGGAAATAGTCTGAAAATAAGAAGGGGTTAAGAACTAATACTCCAGTCAATGTTTTCTGTTGTAACTCACAGATGTATATTCAAAGCCCTGTGATATAGTGAAATCTTATAAAATCCCAATTCTCTTAGTCTCTGTGCCCACGTTAAAATCCATATCCTATTAAGATGTTTTCCTCACTAGAGGAAGAATATCTTTAATCTTAACAAAAAACAATACCTAGGAAATTCACAACAGAAATGAAACATACCATAAGTATTTGTCCATAGACAAAATAAGAGTGTATTCATTTTTATGTGCTGGTGGGCACCGGGGGATGGCCAAGGGGAGGTAAAGACAACACAAGGCTAGGAAGGATAAGAGGGAGAGAGGAGAAGAAATTGGAAAACTTTCAGAATGCAAATTAATGGTTAGAAGATACTTTATAGCCACCTGATGTTTATTGACACCCTGGAGGCTTATTTAATGCAAGATCTTTCTGATCTGGATTTAAATAAGCACCAAACTAAATTAGCAGAAGAAAAACTATGGATGGCTTGAAGGCGTATAGCAATGGAATGGAATATAAACCTAAAGCTAACATTAACCAAATAGATGAAGGGTGTTGGTCTCAAGAAAAAAATAAAAGTCAAATAGGAAGATTCAGATTTCTCTCTTTTAGTCATCCATCCACCTATCCACCTCTCTGCCAGCACTGAACACCTATGTGTCAGACCCTGGGCTCACACAGAGAACAGAGACACAGATCAAACAGCCCCTGACTATAACAAACCACCCCCTAGAAGGAAAAGGAAAATGAACAAAAATGACTCACTATCCAAAATCGTTTGAGTTTCATGAGGGACCTAAAGCATTCTCAGGATTCAGAGCAGGGAGAAACCATTTCCTGCTAAGAGCTTCATAGTGAAGGTAGCCTAGGAATGGGACCTTACATGATGAGCTCACTTTCAAAGCCACTTATCCAAAATTAGGGGACTCCAGAGGATCACACAAATGCCCTCTACATAGTCTCGATGGCTCCTGATACTCTCAAAATGCCATAATTAGCTTTTTTCCCTTCCATTTCCAGCTCTGAAGTCAGAGGTTTCAAAGGATTTTTGCTTGACTTCTTTCCCAACCCCTCTCTAGTTCCTTCAGAAAACTGATTACAAAATGTGCTTTTAAAATTTGTTGATAAAGATAAGGGATCACTTCTGCATTACATGGAGTCTCAAACACTGCGTCCAGCATCCAAACTTCCTAAATAGTTTTCCCCGGTGCCACATTCTCATGAAAACACCATCCAGATGGCATTCAGACCCAGAAGAGGCTCATGACCATAACAGAGTACCTCATGTCCTTCAGAACAGTCAGAATGTGGTTAACAGGACAATATCCTTCCTGCCACACCCTAGTCATATCTGTTACCTCTCAGAAGGAACTCCAGAGCAGCTGAAATGCAGAGTAGAGGCTGAGAAGCCCCCCAAAATGCCAAATGGATTTTTGGAATGAATAAAGAGAATTCCTTAAACCCAGTGGAAAGTATTTCTTTTTATTTATTTATTTATTTTTAATTTTTTTTCTTTTTATTATTTTTTTAATATAACACAATTTATTTTTTAACATATGCAATGCAATTATTTTCTGTCATTTACAATACAGTAGTTACAATGACACTCCAAACAGAAAAGCGAAGTAAAAAATCAAAACCCCCACTTCTATTTCATGTAATTAGATTTATACAGAAATTAATAGGTTAAGTACCAACTAGTTAATCACCTAATTTCACAGCTATCTGAAGTGGCAATCGTTATTTAGCAGCTTATCTACGATACATTCAAGATACATGATACAATTTATTACTTGCCTATAAGCTAAAACACAGCCTGCTTAATACCTTTCCTTAAATTCCACCTCTATACTACAGTATACTTGAGGTCCATGCAGAAAAGTAGCTACCTTTTATATAGGAAATGGATGCTTAAGTCTTTGGTGCTGTAAAAGCAACTTCATTTAAACATAACCACCC